>APFE030621367.1:19909-42526 GCA_000404065.3 Pinus taeda
AAAATTGGGAAGAAAACTTGAAAAACTTTATTGGTAGCAAGTCGCTCTTGAACATGACACTTTCCTTCTGCATCCATGCCGGGTTGGGTTGTTCCATTCACTGGTCATCACCATTGGTCCATCACACCATCCTTCTTTGGGGTTAACGCTACCAATCCATCGTCAGCGTCGTCGATATGTTCAAGATAAGTCATTAAGACAACTCGCTTGTGTCTCACCCACTGCAATACATTCATGCTCCATTCCTTCATGACTGCCACCTTGAACCCTGTATCGTCAGATTATTTTCACCTCCAAAAATCATTTGCTTCATTCAGTGTCATTGATGTGGGATTCATTAAGGCCCTCCTACGATGGGTCACTTCTTGTTGACATCAGCTCATTATCCAAGAAGTTGACTTAGGAACAACCCTGTCAGTACTTTGAAGCTTGCATGCCTCAATGGCAAGTTTCTCACTTTCGGCAATAGATTTACATCAATAGCCTTCGACCGAGAGATTTTACGTGGTGTTCGACGCCAAGTCCTTTTCACACCACACGAAATGTACTGTAGTACCTTGCGGGTCATTGTCATTATTCGTGATTCCTCTTGCGCCTGTTAACAGCTTACATCATTGGCTGGTAATCAGGTGATGTCTTTCCATGTTCGACTCCAGAACATTTTTCACATGGATCGACTTGTACTCCGAGTGAAGATTGAACTCGTTTTGAAGACCCCGGATCTAGTTTCGTCCATTCGGGCTGTGGTATATTCAGGAATATAAAGACATCAAGTGTACATCATTGCCGAATAGATGACCATCCAAATCAAAGGATGATGAGTCCATATCATCAGTCTATCACACAAACGATTGTATGTCCTATGTACATGAAAATGAACTTATAAAGCTAAGCATGGGAATGCCCGCCTCAGCTAGATCATGAAAAAATGTTGTCAAAATAATGTATTGTATTGTATCTTATTACAGGTTGCCTCCCAGCTCGAAAAAACTTCGGATCCTCATAGTAAAGCATTTCACCCAACATCAAAAGATTAACGACCTCATGCTTTAGGGGGCAACTGTTATATACATTTTTGGGAACTTCAAACCAATCATAAATGTCCATAAACTGAGGGCTCCTAAGTCCCTAAAAGTGTTGCTTCACTGCCTAAAGGAACAACGTCAGCTGATTACATCATCCCCCAGAAGTTCTACACTAAAAAATGCTCATAAATGGTCAAAACTGGACCATACTAAAAGCCCAGTGCAGACAGTGCGATGCATATCACCATCCCAGTGTACAAGGTGCGATGCATACTGAATTGCTCCTCTGTAGGGTGCGATGGTTAGGAATGGACAAATGGCAGGGACAAAATGCAAGGTGGAAGATCATGGAATCTTCCAAAAGCTTCCCCTCTGACGCTTGCCTCTCTGTTTTCGACCAGGGATGAATAAGAGATCATCATTCTCCAAGTGGGAGTAGGAACTATCAGAGAGTGGACACTAATCAAGATCCCAGAAGATGACTCACCTCCCTATAATCATCTATATATGGATCCCTCATCACAAAGATCCAGAGGCTTGAATTTTGTATCTTATAGAGAAGTGTTGTTGGTTTTCTGGTGTACATTCATAGTGTCGGGTGATTTAAGCTTTGCTTGAGGTGAAGAAGGGCTTTCTACCTGGAGGATGAAGCTGGGTCAGAACATATGGTTGTAATCCTCTTGCTACTTTTCATCTTAATAAAGTTATTCTAGTTTTCCTCCATATTCTTGTGTACTTGTTTATATATGCATTTGTATGGTTAACGCACATCTGGTCCTGTGTTATTTATGAATATAGATCTTTGTTCTTCGATAGTAGTATGTTGCTATGATTCCACAGGTGCTCTTTGAAGCTAGGAAGATGAAGAAGAAGTAGCGAAGCTCTATCAAGAAGGAGAGGAAATAAAGCGCAAGACTAAGGTTGGTCTCCTTGGTCCCCCTCTTGTCTATTTTCATAAAGGAAAACGAAAGTAGACTTTACTTGTTTGTTTCTAAGATAGCTACCAGTCTTAGTGGGAATAGTAGCATCCGAGTGGACACTATTCCCCGTAACAAGGGGTGAGCCGGACAACAGACTTATAATGATGGTTTAATGATGATGGCCTTGGGTACAAATCCACCACCCTCCACATGCTTGAGGTGATTGGTGTGGTGGCTCCATGCATGCATGATGTAAATATTCTCGTAGGAGGTAGCATTTGTAGTGAATTCTGGTTTTGGCATTTGTTTAAACGCTCTGTGAGAGATCTTGGTAAGTGTCATGTTCACGACAGAGAAGTGATGAAGGGTGATGCCGAGCACTGTGGAATGACGCAAATTCAAGTGAGGTGGTAGACTAGTCTTCATCCTGCGAGGGTAACCTAGTATGTGATTTTCCATTCCTTTCTCTCCTCCATGAAATGACTTCTTTGTTTAATGGAATTGGATTGTATGGTGTTAAATTGTTGGGGTTTATGAGAAAGAGAGGCTCCATGCATGTGCATGCGGGTGTTTTCCCGCTATAGCAAGTCCATCTGCCTGACATGGTCTTAGTATCTGTTATGTTTAGGATTCTTTTATCTAGGACGGGGTTAAACGAGGTATCTGTCTCTATGGTTGGCCCTTGGGACTTCCTTCTGGCTTGACCCAACATTGTTGGGACTTGGGGATGGGTAGTTTATGGTGCCGCTCATGGGCTTTGTTTTTCTACATTTTCTGGGGATGGGGTGGGGCTTTTTCTCTATTTTCTCTAGAGCTGAATAGTTTGTTCTGAAGCCGAATTGGTACATGTCCTCTGCTCATGTGGGAGTGTTCTTGGGCATATATCTGTGGCTCTGCAATGGTTTCGGTATTGGGTTTTTTCTTATGGTATAAGCTTTGATGTTTTCTTCATACCATTATCTTACTGTTAAGTTAACAGGCTTTGGATTGTGGTGATTGTATCTTTGTTTGGGTAGGATGGTTAGGAAAGTATGCAATGGAAGAGAAGGGGGGAAGTCCCTTGAGCTCTATATTGGAAATTACTATATCATGCTTCTACCTTGGGAGGTGTGCAAGGCGGTAGTGTCACCTGGAAGTTGGAAGCTTTTGGGCTCGGGCTGCCACATGTGAAAGCAATTTGAATTACCAGTTTCTCCACTGAACACTGCAAGCACGCAACAACGGCTCGGATGATGACTGCAAGGGCATGCAGCCCAACCCTAAGGGGCCATGATGGTGATGCAACCCAGCTCCTCCGGGGGAAAATCAAGGGGTTGAAAACCAATTGCCAACATCAGAAATGATGTAGCTAAAGCTTACCACAAAGGAACAAGTGAGGAAATCTAGCACTTAATTGAGGAATGGGAAGAAGACTTGAAACGTGAGGTTGGCTTGATGGAAATTGAGGTGGAGGACTGGAGGGCTATGGTGCCAGATTCAGGGCACACCCATGGTCATGCCACTCAGTGCAAACAGACCCTGTTCTTGTACTAGTCCATGAAGAGTATCTTGGGAAAAGCTTTTGAGTAGGTCTCTATGGGTATGGCAGTTGCGGTGCAAGACTTTCCTAACTATAAATAGGAATTTCAAAATCTCCATTTTTAGATGCAAAAATATGATGGTCGCCTTCGACGAATAGAAGATCACCTCCATTGCATTTTCTTGGAGGAAGAGCTCTCAGGTTCTAATGCTAAGGACCTAGCTCTGGTGGCGTCTGTGTCTGTTTAGGGAGCCAAGTAGTTTGCTAACTGATCTCTCAGATTCCTTTTCTTTTTGTATGTGGGAAGCTTTTAATTTTCATATTATTGATCAGTTTGTTTTTAGGCATGTAGTCTTCATGTAAGGAAAATACATTCAGACTTATCTAGCTTGGTTCGAAAGACTTATTACTTTTTTTTATTGGATGGCATAACGCGTTGTTAGGTGGCCAACAGACTTGGTTTCCCTTAGGGCAAGTTGAGGCCACCTAACTATATGTTCTGTGGATGGTACATGATTATATATTCATGAAAATTGAAGGACCTACCAAGCTTACAATTTTTTTATTATTAAAAATAATAATAATATACTTTTAAGATTAAGGTCGAGATAAACATAAAATTGGTGTATAAGATAGACATCAAATTGGTGTATGAGGACCCATGTTTGTGGGACAAAGGGATTTGATTGTTAAAGTTTATAGAGTCTTCTTTCTTTGGATTTGAACTTATTCCTCTTATGAAAAACACATATTCTTAATCATTAATCCCACTAATATTGTTCCTTTAAATATATGTAGTTTACCTATTATACGTAGTTTTTTTTCACATATATTTTCGAGTTGAATTTTCCTAGAATTTTGTATGGATTTTTTGGAATCAGAAGTTTGAGTTGTGAACTCTCTATGACCTAAGTTCTATAGATTTTTCAGGGTGCTAAGTTGTGAATATAGTATACATGTCCCAAAATTTTCCCTCATGGTGTTGAATACACATACATAGTCAAAAAATCATTTAGACAATAGAAGATCAATATTTGACGAAAATTTGTTTTGCCAACCAAATACTCCAAAATGTATAATATTTAGATAATTCATTTTAAATATACATATTTTAGATAAAAATAAAATCTTATTTTAAAAACTATAATATTTTTTTCTCTTAGGAAAAAACTTATATTTCCGTTAATAGAAAATATAGATTGTTGAGTGAGGGCTTCCTCCTTAGTTTTTCTTCAAAACATCACAAAATACACAATCGATATATAAAAATCCTAAAATATATACATAAAACAAATTCTAAACATGGATCTCCATAGAGTTTATTCCTTCCCCATCTAGAATTTCGTAAATACCAAAGGAACCTCTCAGAAGTTTTAAAGCTTCCTTTGATAACCTATCCGCTTGAGAGTTCAGTTATCAATATATATGCTTAATAGAGTACGATTCTAACTTTCTCAATTCATTGTTGATATGCATCAGGATATGCTCTAGGCACAGGGCTTCAATAATAACTTTCCTTTCCACCCAAAGAGTAACCAATTTTGAATCACCCATAATTTGAAGCTTCTTAATTTTTTTATAGTCTACCAAATATATTAATGTCCACAAGCTTATAAACTTATCTTTTGCATTTGTACCTAGCCCTAGAGAATAGTGAATCAACATGTGATGATTTTGGTGGAAACAAATGGCTATACCTACACGCAGCAAGGAGGGTACCATTGAATGACACCATCTAAGAAGGCCAATGGGATATCTAGGATCAATGGAAGCAATATAGTAAAGCACTCTTTTTTCCTTTTTCAAGAGTTCTTAAAATTTTTGCATGTTCCCAATAAAACCAATAACAACTTCTATTAAGATAAATCTATCGTAAAAAATAGATTGTATTAACTTAAGCTACATGAAAAACAAGTTGTTCTCTTACTGAAGCATTGTTGACCCAATCCAAGACATAATATGATAAATAAATATTATTCCAATTAGCTAAAAAATTCTTGTACAAATTATTCATGAGTTTCCAAACCTTCATTGTATATTCATATTGGAAAACAAGATGTGTATTCGCCTCCTCTTAGGATTTACATATGGCACATCTACTCAAGCCTGACCACTCCCGCGTTTGACCATTCTCCCAAGTTAATAATTTATCAATAAGTGAAAGACATAAGAAATCTTAGCCTTCAAAGGCCTATTATGCTTCCATAAAAATGGCCAACACCACTATCTATCTCCTATAAAATCCAACTTCATTTTCATTACATAACCCAATCATGTTGTGTACTCTCCATTCATTCAATTTTTTAGTGAGGCCAAAATATCATTACTATCAAAATCTCCCTGAATGAGAGAAGAAACAAGCAAATCAATGTAAATACACCATTCAATAGTAGATCACCCTGTAGACCAATGTTAGAAGCCAAGTGCCATGCTCTGGACATGGAGCTATACTCCTGGAAATGATTAGATTTTGCATTTCCTAAGTAAAATATCCAATTATTATGAAGATGTGTTAAAGGATATTTAGATATCATATAATTGTTTCCAACACTTGTCCAAGGATCATTTCCAATGCACACACTCTTTCCATCTCCAATTTTCCATGTCGCCTAGTTTCCGATTAAGTGAAAAGGTCTCACCAATGCTTTCCAGATAATATATTTATTTGGCTCTAATTTTTTTGATTCATGAATCCATTCAGCAGATGGATTTTCCTCTGAAATATTTTTCATAGGTAGTCCGTCCCCACAAATGATTATCATTCAAGAGGCTCCATAAACTCTTCGCCAACAAATAATGACAAAAAAATGGAAGTTGCTTCAAACCTTATTTTCCCAAGGATTTTGACTTGGCTATAACATTCCATCTAACTGGGGGAATAATAGCATTATTCCTTACCCTTGACCAAAGGAGACAAATACAAAAATTGCAGATGTTTTCCAGGACACCTTTGGGAACCACTACAATGGAAGACCAATACATAGGAATATCATCTATTACAAAATTTATAAGAATCAATCATCCACCTCTAGAGAATAATCTATTTGCCCAAATGTCAATTATCACTTCTATTTTATTTATCATCCAAGCCCAATTTTCCTTTCAATACACATTATGTTCTAAGTTAAAACTAAGGTACTTGAAGTCATATTGCATATGAGCTATATTAAAAGAAAAGAATCATGGAATAATATTAATAAAATCATTGGATACATAATCCCACACAATCAAAGATTTACCAAAATTTAGTTGCATGCCTATGACAAGTTCGAACTTTTCCAATATTTCTTTGATAATGGTCAAATTATGTGTAGTTCTAGACCGGAAGAGAAGGATATCATATAAAACAAAAAATTAGTGACTACTGAGTTTTCAATTACTTTAATGCCTTGAAGCTCACCCTTGGTCTTTGCATCTCTAATCAGTTTTCTTAGCACTTCCACAACTAGAAAGAATAACAAGGGAGACAGAGGGAAGCCTTTGCGTAAACCTTTAGAAGCCTAAAAAAATGAAGAATATTGGCATTGATGAATACTGCAAAATTTATAGACCTGATACACCCCAAAATCTAGTTGACCACATTTGGGTTAATTCTCAACCCTACGAAACATAATTTGATAAATGTTCGATTGACGTGGTCATAGGATGTATATAAGCTAATTTTCATTGAGAAGATTAGAATCTTCTCAATTTTGATCAAGTGCATTATCTCCTAAGCTTGTGCAACAATGTTATGGATCTAGTGCTCCCATAAAAATCTAAATGTCTCCTCCAATATGAATGAGCTGAGGATAGGTTTTAGTCTTCCTGCTATGATTTTATTGACCATCATCTAAAGGACATTGCAAAAATATATCAGACAAAAATAATCAAAGGTAATAACATCATGTTTCCTTAGAATAATGCACAAAAAGGTTGAATTTAGTGCACCTAGCATGTGTGAAAATTTGGGAACCCTAAACCACTGCTACAACAATTGATATTACTTCTTCTACTTGTTAATCCATGCAAATTATTTATAATGTTCTACTGTAAATATCAAAGTAAATGAAACTACAACCTTCACTATTTAAAATTATAAGTGGAAATAAGAAACTAAGCAAGAAAGAAATACACAACACGTTATACCATTATTTTTAGACAAATGTCCTCAGAAAAACCTAATGTGGGAAAAACGGTGCAACATCTGAGGGTTTTATTATTATGCAGTAGTTTTCTAAATATAATCTCTGGATGCCTTGTTGGCTATCCAATATGGAGAATATACTGACAGAGAGTTGAGTGAGATTACCTCACACTATCACTGGAGATCCTGGCTGATGCAATGACTGAATGGCCAACCCTGGTTGCCTCTGCGTTGTCTCTACATAATCACTACATAGGCATGACATCACAACTACTGGGGTCTGTGTCACTCCTCTCGGCTAATTGATTTTAATATGAGACTTTGAATTCTACCCTCCTGGTCTCGCACCCCGACTTCTCACTCTTTAGCAAATTTATGGATTCCCTCTGGGCTTCTGCGATGCCTCTATGTGGCCCTGTGTCAGCCTCTCTGGCTTTGCGCTACCTCTACTAGATCTCTCGATGCCTCCACTATTGACTATTCCAGGATCAAGAGAAATCTCCAACTGAAACTATCCCTACCCCTCACTACAAGAAATCACTTCAAATCCCTCCGACAATTGCTGTGTCACTCTATTCTGGAATTCATTCTTCTGATCTCCACTCGATATATTCTGTAAGTACCCATCGATGAGAACCAATGACCCAGTTTAGATTCTAATCAATGCCTAAGATCATTTCGACTCTATCTCCATCTTCTTCTAGAATTTTCACCCACAGTTAGATTAATACCCTTTAATTATTTTATTTTCCTAAATTTAGACTCAGGCACCCATTAAAAATAATTAATTATTTTAATAAAATTGTCTCCGAGTGGAATTTCCCAAAACGTTTTCCAGGTATTTTGGAATACACGAGTCTAAGCTTCCCTCTAAAATATGAGACTTACAACACATCCGATGCTACCATAAACAATGCTCCCTCTTAGTGAGGAACGTGCTCTAACAATGCAAATTGCTTAAGCGTCACCCTGTTCTGTAACATCTCCCTCTGCGCTGTCGATGTTTGACATCACTGCACATCGACTATTTCCCAAATGTTCCATCTATACTATTGTTGACCCTTCCACTGCCAACACTACATTTGTACTGTAACTCCCTTTGAATTTCTGCATCCATGGTGCTGACGGCCCTACTACTGCCAAGACTGCATCTGCACTACAACCTTCTCCAATTGCTGCTGCTACTTTATTAGCCACGGAAAAGCATCCAAAATTACTGAATAGGTGTTCAATATGATGCATCTCATTGCTAGAGTTCTGGCTGTTGCTAATCTCTACTCTAACCCTATGAATCCTCTGCTCTGTGTCAACTACACTACTGCCAAGTCATCTCTGCACTGCTTTATCTCTAGTTCTCCTAGCCACTGCAACTGTCACTTTGGCACTCCTCTGCACCAACTCACATTATTCCATCCCGCTACTTCTAATATGTGCTCCCGTAGCAAGGTATTGATCCAAGGAGTGGGCTCCTTAATGATCCTGCCCATCTACAGTCCTTTTAAACTAAAGCTCTAGATCACCCCACCTCCCCCCTAAAGGTACCTGGGCTACCATGGAAAACTCCTCATCCTCGATCTTTGTGGCTGCAACCTTAGAATCATTCTTCTCATATTATTCCTTCTGCTTTAGAGGACACTGCGTAGCATAGAGACCAACTTCACCACACCTTAAGCATTTGATCTTTGAGATGTCCTTATTCCACCTCTACTGCTCTTGCTAACCCTTAGATGCAAGGGTTTCATTCTCTTCCTCCTCCTTGGGCTTTGACCCACTGCTACTATTTCCATCAATTTTACACTTGACCAAGTCTCTCCTCATCTATTCTTGCTTAAGAGAGGCCCACATTCCTTCCGAGTCTAGGAATTTCTCACTTCCAAGGATGCTTTGGACAAATACTTACCACCCTTCTGAAATTGAATGCAGGGCCAGTCTTACCATCTCAGAAGACTAAGGTGTTTATCCCATGGTTGCTAAATCGTGTCTGGTTTCCTGAAGCTTTGCGAGGAATGGATCAATGTGTTCCCCCTTCTACATCGTTGTGGATCTCATCTTTTTCTCCAAGTACATATTCCGCTGCTTGGAAGATCCTTGATATAGTGTGTACAAGGCATCCCACATCTCCTTGGAAGTACCTTTGCCAGCGATGTGACATACTACATGATCCTTCACTCTATTGAGGATCATCCACTTGACCTTCGCCATCTCTCCCTACTAATTTTTGAACGGATTTGGATCTACAGGCACAACTACAACACTATCGATGTAGGTCTTGAGAAAATGTTCATACAGAAGACATGACATCCTCACCTTCTAGATCACATAGTTGGATGCACCATCCAACTGATCCTGATCTCTTAACCCACTAGCTACCATCTCTTGCAAAGAAATGTGTCGAACAGCTTCCTCCTCCTCTGCACAACACTAGACTGGCCTATGCACTCCCTACTGGAGTTAGTAGATCTTCTCCTCTTTGTTGCTGCCCAACTGGTGGGAATTCAGAATTCTTGGCTGGAAGTCCTTTGAGGAAGAATTCCGCCAACAATGTATCTCTTCTTCCTTCTGACATCTTTCTCCCTAGAAATTGCTGCAGAAAAAATGCATCCCACGAGAAGCCTCCTCTTCACTAAAGCTTCTGCACTACTCCCTATGACACTAGCAAACCTCAATATGGAATTCTTACCTCTCTATCAACTCACTCAGAGAGATACCTTCCTCGAAAAATTTTCCCTCCTTGCCTGTACACAGCGCGATCCCTTTGGGGGTTCAATTTGCTGCCTATGCAACACTTAGACTTCCCCTCTCTCTTCAACATTCGACTCTTCCCACTCTTCTCTCTTGCTTCACTTGCAAATCTAATACCATGTGAAAATTATGGAACTCTGAATCACCACTGCAGCGACTTATATTACTTCTTGTACTTGTTAATCCATGCAATTTATTTATGGTGTTCTATTGTAAATATCAAAGTAAATACAACTGTTGCCTTCACTACTTAAAATTATACGTGGAAACAAGAAATGAGCAAGAAATAAATACACAACACATTCCACCGTTATTTTTGGACAAATGTTCCCAGAAAAACCCAATGTGGGAAAATGAGTGCAACACCTGAGGGTTTTATTAATATGCAGTGGTTTTCTGAATACACTCTTTGGATTCCTTGATGGCTATCCAGTACAGAGAATATTACTGACAAAGAGATGAGTGAGAGTACCTCACACTATCACTAGAGATCATGGTTGATCCAACCACTAAATGAACATCCCCTGGCTGCCTCTACGTAGTCTCTACGGAATCCTTGTGTAGTTCCTACGTCACATCTACTACGGTTTGCATCACTCCTCACGGCTGATTGATTTGCCTATGAGACTTTGACCTCTGCACTCTCGGTCTCACACCCCAACTTCTGGCTCTGGAAATCAATTCTACAACAAATTTAAGGATTCCCTCTGGGCTTCTGTGATGCCTCTACGTGGCCTTGCGTCAGGCTCTCTAGCTCTGTGTTGCCTCTATTGGATATCTCTCTACCTCCTCTGCTAAGTATTCCCAGATTAGGAGAAATCTCCAACCAGAACTATCCCTTCCCCTCATTGCAAGAAATCATTTTGAATCCCTCCTTGAATCCCTCTAGGAACTGCTGCATTGCTCTCTTCAGAAATTCGATCTTCTGATCTCCACTTGATAGATTCTCCAAATTCACATTGATGTCCTTCTTATAATCCTCCATTTGAGAACCAACAACCCAAAATAGATTCTAATCAATGGCTTAGATTATTTGGACTCGATCTCTGTCTTCTTCTAGAAGTTTCACCCATAGTTAGATTAATACCATTTAATTGGTTTAATTTCCTAAGTTTAGATTTAGGAACCCATTAAAAATAATTAATTATTTTAATAAAACTATCTCTCAGTGGAATATCCCAAAACAATTTCTGGGTATTATGGAATACATGTGTCCAAGTCTCCTTGCAAAATTTGAAACTTAGAGCACTTCTGATGCTACCACAAATCAACAACATGAATAATTTTGACTAAGACTCTCTTATCACCTGAAGAAAATCCTCTTTTAAGAGTTCATAGAATCCTATGTATCATTGCACATTGAAACCATTTATCCCTAGGTTCTTATTTTTTTGCCTTGTGAAACTATCTTTTCAAGCGAATCATTCATTTCCTTAGAGATGCATTGCAAGAAGAGATATAGGACATCCACAATTTGAAAGGACAACCCACCCTCTCAGTAAAGAGGTTTTTGAAATTATTCATACTTGCTTTAGCTTTTTCCTAAAAAGAGTAGGTTATGTCCCAACCTAGTTTTCTATCTCACATATGGTGTTCATGTTCCTTTTGAAATTGAAAAAGGAGTGGAAAAACTTTGAATTTTTGTCATATTTAGATGTCCATGTAGCTTGTCTCTTGTGGTGGCATAACTCATCCTTCCGATCTAAGATTTCGCACTTCAAACATTCCAAAGAACAAAGTAACTCCAGATCCTCAATAGAAAAGATCCATGAATCATTACAACAATTGATACTATCAATTTCTGATTCAATATCCAGTAGGGCGGCTTAAACTTCAACCTCCATTACTTTATCTTATTCTTTAAGAATTTTAAATTGTTATGAAAATTTTGAATGGAAGATAACTCTAGATCTAGATCTATATGGAACTAATTTGATTCAACCAAATTTATAAACTCCTCTTCCTTAAACTATTAGTAATTGAAATGAAAATGAGTTGGAGGCTTTTGTTCTTGAGTTTCAATGTGCAACAAGAGCATACAATGGTTTGACATATCTCTAGCTTCAACCCATCACTTAATTGTGAAAGATGACCTGAGAATTCACTGATCACACAAATAAAATCGATCAAGAATTTTTCAAATATCATCTTTAGAATATCTGTAGCTTTAAAGTCAACTAAGTCGAGGGATTCGAAAAGGTATGAGAAGAAGTGGCCTAGTTGATTTGGGCACAGATTTGGGCTCCAAATTTCAACCAACGGGGTGGTGAAATTAAAATTTCCACCCACAATGAATTGTCCATTTTGAAGAATATTTGACTTGGCTAAATTTTCCCAAAAAATGCTTCGTTCAATGTAAGCGCCATTAATATTAATAATCCTCCATGTTACATTTAATTCCATGGTCACCAAGTCTATACAAATGGAATTGTCACTAAACTAAGATGAAACCACTTGCATCTGGGGATTCCATGTGATTAACAATTTAGTAGATAAGGATACATCATCTAGAGAACATAAAGACTAGCCCCTAAGGCATGGCTCCAAAATGGTTTGAGATTTCTCCCTTTTTGACATAGTTTCTTGCAGTAGAAGAATATCAGGATTTTGAGTTGCAAGGGTCCTTTTTAGGGAATTTATTTTCGAAGTTCCCTTGAACCCGCTTAAGTTTAAAGACACAACAATCATCATTTTTCACTATCAAGTGTTTTCTTAGCTCGAAGAATCCTTATTATAGTGTTTTTCTTTTCAACCCTAATGTCTTCCTCGGAGCAAGATTGAGCTTTCAAATGGTACCACTTTCTTCCCACCTATCTTACCTTCAGACTATCCATAGGAAGACAACCCTAGGAGGATGCACTATCCTTCAAGCGAGACCGCTACTCATAACTCCTCTAGCTATCTTTTAGAGGTGATGAATATTTATCTCTTGTGCTAAGGGATACCAACTTATCAACTAAATTAGGGGAAGGATTAGGCTCAAACAAGGAAGAAGAGTAGGTAATTTTAGGCATAAAGGGGGGGCGTGGATCATCCTTCTTTTTTTTTGGAGCATAAATAGAAAAGGACCCAACAAACAAGCTTTGAGGGGAAGGGGAGATAGGCATACTAATATTATTTTTAACATCATATGAAAGCATGCATTCTCAACAAGATGAGGAGATGAAGTATTTGGTACATATGATAAATATTTTACCATAATACCTTCTTTAAGATTGAAAATATCAAAATGCTTTAACCCTAACTCCAAGGACGTGTTCTAATGCTCTGCCACCTTTCTTATCCAAATCTTATGAGTAAGTCTAAAACCATTGGAATTTCTAGGGAAGTTAGACACCAGATGTCCAATATCCAAACAAAGAAAACATCAAAAGGGGATTCCCAATAATCCATGTTCTGAGACCATTCATGAAATTCATAAATGAGTTCAATTTCCTCATTTAATCCTTCCTCGTGGTCAGCCTCGATGTCTATCCATGTGCAACATCTGTCCGTCTTAGAAAAACAATATTTTCTACCCAGACAAAACAACCAACCATGCTTCCAGTTTACTCAAAGATACCATTTGACCATAATACAAGAGGAAGACCAGGCAGTAACATCTATATTTTCTGTATTTCCCATGGGACGTGAGTAGAGCCAAAATTCACAAACCATCTTTGAATTTGTAGAACAAACTTTCCCCAAAACCACTGCCTTTTCATAATTTAATCCACTTTCTCTCTAGATTTCAATAAAATACAAAACCATCCCCTTGAATTAATGCGGAATGGAGGGATGCTACCTAAGAAAGGGGACCAATGATCATGAAACCAAGGTTTTAGGGCTAACACCTCATCTACTTTCCCACCGAAACGTCACAAAAACCTCTATTAACCAAATACGAAACCTCATATAAGCTAACAACTTCGCCCATTATCATGGTGGCTTGGATTTTCTTCAACTTCAGTAGCTTAACTTCCATCTACAAAGGTTAGAAACTTTTTGGACTATAAATTGATTATCCTCCCATATAAATTGATGGAACAACTTTACGACTATAAAATTATAGCGATTGTTTTCAGACTGAGTAATAAGGATAGGATTGTTGGGCTTGGCACATTCACCATCCAAGAGTGAAGAAGTTCCCAAATTAATATTAGAGTTATGCATAAAAATCCTGCATAGGATGAGAGAATGAGACTTGAAAAGAACTTTGGCTCAGGAAAAATAGAAACCCAAAAAATTATAGACAAAAACTATAATATTTTTATCCAAAAAAGCTATAATATTTTTTACCATAACATATTAGCGAATTAAAATGGAAATGAATATAATAATTTAAATTTAAAAATAACTTATAGAAAAAATATATAATAATTTGCTTTAAATACACCTATTTTAAAATGAAATAAAATTTTATTTACAGATTAATAAAATTCTATTTACCCCGGTTGCGGGTGTCATGTAATGCATTGAATGAGGAGGCGGCCTCATTAAATGACAAGTGGCCGCCAGCTCAAGCCAAGTGGTCCGAAGCCTCGAGAAGGCATCCCCTCGGTGTGGCCAACATTAATGGAGGAGGGAGAATTACCGGTTGCAGAGGTATATCGGTCGGTTGCTTCAGATCGACGATGAGAGGGGTTCAATTGGAAGGTGAGCGAAGCTCTGTCTGCAGAAAGCTCTGTCTGGTCTTGTTGGTGAGTGGTGTGCCCGGCTCTTGGATGTTTTCACCGCGGGTGCATGAGCCCAAGCACAGACCTCGGCCCTCGGCTCTGGAGGCCCTGGTTTTAAGCCTGGATTCGCAGAGAATTTGTGGCTCTGTGATGTGGGTAGGCGCATGGTTTGTCATTCTGTCCTATATCAGCATTGTTTATGAGCGCCTTCGACCTCCAGAAGCTCTGAGTGTCGCGGCGTCTCAGTTCCTTTGTGTCCCAGTTCGAGATTTGGTCCTTTGGCGCCTTGGTCATTCCAGGTTCTAGTCGGTTCGACCCTCAGGGAGCAGTTCTCTCCGTGCAGCTCCTGAACAGGATCGGCTCTCGACCTGGGTGGTAAGCAAGGCTTTTCATACTTGTATTCCATTACCTGTTTTGCATTTGGTGTGTAAGCTGTTGCACGGGTTTAGTATCCTCAGTGGCGCACAACATTCGCGACCTTTGGGCAGAATTGGTTCTTTGTTGTTCACAGGATGTCGCGTGAGAGGCAACGTGGCACTTGCAGGCGGGGAGGCTCAAGAGGCGGTGCCAGAGGGCGGGCCTCATCGCCACACTCCTCAGCATCCTCGGAGGAAATTAGCTCACCAGGAGCTCGCCGAGCGCGCGGAAGAGGCAGAGGAAGGGGAAGAGCCGTGGTGTGTCCGTTCGGGGGGCATCCGTCAACCCGCTTCAGGTTCCCATGTTTGCTGGACAATGCAGTCTATTATGTCTCAGTGCGCATCGAAAAATGCGATCATGCTGACCGACCAAAAGCCCCAGCAGCACCACGGCCACCCTCGCCTGTTCAGGGTCAGCGACTACAACCTTTGGAAGCCACGGGTGCGGTGGCGGGGGACAGAGCTGGACCAAGCGAGCCTGCGAAGGACGACGCACCATACACAGACTCGAGTGCCTCAGACTCCTATGGATGCACAGTGGTGGAGGAGAAACTAGGCGCATATATCAGTCCAGCGGTGGAGGAGCCACCAAATCCATGCACCTAGGTAAGCGGCTTGGTCGTTCGGGGTGGTATGGACTCTTTGGGTTCAGTTTTTGGATGTCGTTGTAGCTGCTAGAGTTAGTCATGGGAGTCAGTTTATGTTCGGTGTCGGGTCGCACCCCTCAGGTCTTGGTATGTCGATTTTAAAGTCTGCGTCTGTAATGTCAATCTATGTCGGTCATGTTTGGGTCTGTAAACTCCTCCCTCACCCTGGCAGGGAGTAGAAGGTTCAGTTTTTGATGGTTCTAGTTTGGGGTCAGCGGACAGTTTCATAGTCCCTTTTTTCTCA
This sequence comes from Pinus taeda, assembly GCA_000404065.3. NCBI lineage: Eukaryota > Viridiplantae > Streptophyta > Pinopsida > Pinales > Pinaceae > Pinus > Pinus taeda. The sequence continues at coordinate 36,204 of APFE030621367.1, forward strand.
GGCTCAGTCTCAGTCTCAGAATGTTAAACTACTCAAGTAGCCAACTCAGGGTGGCGGATGTAACTCTCTGTAATCTTTTTGTATTATAATAGAATTAGTCTGATTTACAAAAAAAAAAAAAAATATATTTACACATTAATATAATATTAGTGAATTAAAATGGAAATGAATATCATAGTTTAAATTAAAAAATAACTTATATAAAAAATATATAATAATTTGCTTTATATACACCGATTTTAAAATAAATAAAATTCCATTTACAAATTAATATAATATTTATATTATATTCCTCGACTAAAATGGTAATGAATATAACATTTTAGTTATGAAAAACAACTTACTAAAATGGATGAATTAACCTTTGTTTGTTTTAGGTTTACGAGGCCATGTTGATCTTAACCAAGACAATGTCATCATAGCAGTAATGAACTGAATATAATATTACGTCAGTTGTCATCATAATCATCGAAGTTTGAATCTTGCTGTTTAGGGCATTTTTCAAACTTTCAATTCTCGAGATGTTCATGAACCTAGTCGAATTAAAAAAGTTGTTTGATTTGAAATGACAGAGATGTTGATGAATCTGTAGCATTAAAAAGTTTCTGATTTGAAATGTTGGAAAATGATACTTACAAACACGATGTGTAAAACAAAATTATGTGGTGAATATTTTGACAGCAAACAGAAAGCCTTTGGTGTCTGTAGGGTTTTTGAAAAGAGTATTTTAATCAGTTATAAATTTGTTAAAAATACTGGAAATTTTAGTTTGAATTTTGTTAAAATTGGATAGAAATTTTGGGAAATTTAGGTTATAGTTTTAAGAATTTGATTATCAATTTTTCTGTATGGTGTTGAATTCATCTTCACCCTAAAACAAATGATTCAAACATCATAATTTTTGAAAAAAAAACTACAAAATTCACTTAAAAAAAACTTTCTGATCAAATTTGTGGTTTGTAATTTCAATAGACAACACATCTCCGACCAGCATTTCTTCCTTCCCGGGGTTCCCATTGAATTTAATGGAGACAAAATGCCATCTGTAACCATTATGTAATTTAAAAGTTACGGACTTCCAGTGGAATTTCTATAAATAAGGGTACTGTCAGAGTCGGGACCGCTGATAATCAGTAGTATGATTTGTAAAGTTGTGTGGGATTATTACATGTCTTGGCTAGGCAGGAGAGTGGGCACGTCACCGTTGTTGCTTGGCCAAAGAAGTGGACACGCTCACTCATGGTCCTGTCGATGAATCATAGAATTAGAATTGGGAAGCAATTATCCTGAAAAAATAAGCTTACTGAGTTGTCATGGGGTTAAGTAATAGTTGATTGGCTACGGAAGCGGGCACGACCAATTTTGGTCCTGCCATTTACATCACACAATCTGTTGAATCGTCCTTTTTAAAAAAGATAAAATCTTCTCGTTGTCCTTCCTGTCTATTTACTGAAATTTTTAATTTACCGCAAATCCACACAACTCAAAAGGTGAGTTGATGACATTCTCAGATCCAAAACTCATGCGTACTCCAAAGAGAGAGATCCCACAAGATATTTTATTCAGGTTTCTTGAAATAGTAAAAAAATCATCTCGTTTTCTTTCCTGTCAATGCACTGATATTATTATGCACACAACTCAATGAGTAAGTTGATGACATCCACAGCTCATACATTCTCCAAAGACTGAGAATGCATTAGATATTTTATTGATTTCATTGATTTTCATGGACATGAACATGACCTAGAAGAAAAAGATCCTGTGGACTGAAGTGGAGAGTAGGGTACTTGTATTGTTATTTGATTGAACACTGGAATCTATGGTAGGAGTATCAGAAGCCCCTTGTTTCTTTTTCCGGGGGAATTTATCACAGAAGGGTTATATACAGTCACCTCAACGTGGTCAATGGATTTATATATCGACGTTTTGGATTGTTGCTAATTTTTTTTCATATATGTCATCGCTGTACTCTATCTGGTTATGAAATCTCTGACCACATACTGGTTGTGGCCACTTACCTTCAAACACAGAATAGCTAAGCAAATCGTGTTCGGCCCAGGAGCTAGTTTTGTCATGGGAAACTTGCGAGAGATAGCAAAGATCAGAGAAGAAAGAAACATCTGTGGACATGTGCTGCGTAAGCCCTGACATTGTCGCACATTCAATCAAATACTCCTCAACTATGTAACAAAGACCAACGACTACACATTCTCCAAGTTGAACATCCAGTGACATCAAATCCACATTCTCCAAGTTCAACATCAAGTGACATCAAACCCATTTTGGTCAGCGTGAATAAACAAATTCAAAAATTTGAGTGATATTTATAAGCAAAATGAAGGAGAATGCAATGTAGGTCTGAATTCTCTATTTGTTTTGGTGTGAATTCTTTATTTGTTTTGTTTTATTGTGAACGATTTATTTTGAAGATGTAATTAATTAGTAAAAATGGATAGATGTAATGGATGAAAAATATAAGTAAGAGAAAAGAATGATACATGGGAGTTAGTGAATTTTCTATAAGGAAATGAAGTCATTGGTATGAAATGGTTCTTTAATACCAAAAACAATACTCAATGAAAGATTGAGAGGCATAAATGTAGGTTGGTGGTGAAGGGATACAAACAATAGCATGGAAGAGATTATGTTGAAACATTCACAATAATAGCGCGAAAAATATTATGTTGAAACATTAGCGCATGTAGGAAGAATGGAGACAATGAGGATAGTTTTAGCAATTGTTGCACAACATAAATGGAAGGTATATCAAATGGATTTGAAATCGATCTTCTTGAATGGAGTGTTCAAAGAGTAAGTGTATGTGGTGCGATGCAAGAGCATGAGCCTTAAAGACAAAAGGCTTCATTTTATTCCAAAAATCCAAAAAAAGTTTACAAGCAAAGGAGTGGGATCCTTTAGCTGTCAATTTACAAAGCTTTTTAGATAGGAATTGAGCTAGAATATAATTATTTGAATGATTTTGTAATTAATCCAAGTAGTTCAGACTTAGTTGAGATTCTGGAGGAGAATATCAAACAGTTTAGATATTTGTCTAGGATTAGATAGATTTGATCCATGGATTGAGGATCATATTGTTGGATGTAAAGTATTTATGTAAGTTTTGAACTATTGTAAGGGGATTTGGCTGGATTTTGTTTATGGAGAATTAGATTGTAAAAGAATTGGAATATCTTTGTATCTCTGTGTATTTTATACATGAAAGGCTAAATCTCGGAGGTTTAGATTCCTTCGAAATCTCTCTGTGTATTGTTAATTTCTAGTTTGACCTTTAGAATTCGAGGCCGATAATATAACTTTGTGTTATCACGATTACAACTCTATTTCTGTGTGTTTGGATAATTGAGATATGTTAAAATAAATATAGTTTAACACAGTCTAAACTTGGCGGGAGGCAATACTTGGCAGAACGGAGAAAAAACCCAATAAAAACAGAGAGAGCCTAAGAAAGGAGCCTAGAACTCTTCGATCGATAGAACCGTTGATTTACAGCCATCGCATGGTGAAAAAGCGCAGGAATTCAGCGGAAGAGTTGTTTTCCAAGGGTGGTAAGTGGATTCTCACGCAACCTCAAAACTGGAAGCGGTTTCCAGAAAATGGCGGAAGCTGTTTTCCAAGGGTGGTAAGTGGATTCTCGCACAACCTCAAAACTGGAAGCAGTTTCCATAAAACGGACCCGATGAAGTTATGAACTGAGATTTAATTGATTTAAAGTCCGAAGACGATCAGGTCGTCCGTTTAAAAGCAATCAGACACATATCACGTGGTTTAAGTGCACGGGACTTATTTCTAAATCGGCGGTTTAAGTGCACGGGACTTATTTCTAAATCGGATGCGATGAAGGTTTATTCAATGGGCTTAAACCCTCATTGAATTCCGGCGATAAGAACCGTTCATTGGTTCATGATCGAACGGTGATCGCGGCAAAGAAATGTGTGGTGGTTAATGGCCTCAGCAGACCCGAGAAATTATAAGCTGGACCTTTATTTTCTTTCGTTTTTGGGTAAGTGAAGTTATGCTATTTTCCAGGAAAAAGTAGCAATTCAACTGTTTTAGTGGTATATTTAAGTTTGGAGGTGGATGACTAAAACTCCAAGGGAAATAGAAGAAAAACTTCCACCTGCGCTTGAGGAACCTGCAACCAAACCACCATAGGGCAACCACCTAGTTATGAGGTTCAAAGGCAAAAAGACAATGTTTATAGATTGAATAAAGCTCTTTATGGGTTGAAGCAAGCACGGTGCACATGGTATAGTAGGATACACACATATATGTTTAACAATGGCTTCAACAAATGTGACCATGAGGGTACACTTTACATCAAAGGAAGTGATGGTAAGCTTTAAAGTGTAGTTTAATATGTAGATGATTTAATCTTCATAGGAAAGATGATATTCTCATAGCTTATTTCAAAGAAGTTATTAAAAGTGAGTTTGAAATGTGAGATTTAGGATTGTTAAGATATATTCTAGGCATAGAAGTAAAAAAAATGGAATGACATTTTTATTTAGTAATCAAAGTATGCTTCAAACATATGGAAGAGATTTAGAATGCAAAACAACAAGCGTGCGCCAACTCCAACAAACATGGGTTTGAAATTGAACAACCAAAATTGTAGCAACAATGTAAATCTAAAACTATACAAAAGTATGGTTGACACTTTGATGTAAACATGGGTTTGAAATTCAACAAAGAAAATTGTAGAAACAATGTAAATCAAACACTATACAAAAGTATGGTTGACACTTTGATGTATTTGATTGCAAATCTGCCTGATTTAATGTATGTTGTGAGTTTGGTTTCAAGATTCAAGGAGACACCAATTAATGAAACCCAAGGAATATGACTTTATACTGCAGTAAATGATTTTAGGCAAGATTCAAGGGGACACCAAAGGAGACACATTAACAAGCTGTGAAAATAATTATTAGATATGTTAATGAAACCCAAGGAATATGACTTTATACTACAGTAAATGATTTTAGGCAAGTTGGATATACTCACACTGATTGGGTAGGAAGTGCCAATGATAGAAATAACGCATCATGTTATGTATTTCATATGGATTTGATAATCATCTACACTGATTGGGTAGGAAGTGTCAATAATAGAAAGAACACATCATGCTATGTATTTCATATGGGTTTGATCGACATTTCATGGGATTACAAGAAACAATCAATAGTTTCATTGTCTAGTAACGACAAGGGAAACATGTCAAGAAATTTGGATGAGAAGAATGTTGAAAGATTTATGGCACGAACAAGAAGAAACAACAATAATTTATTTTGACAACAATTCTACAATTGCCTTTTCCAAAAGTTCATTTTTTCACAAAAAAGAAGTAATTTTGTTTAGACAAAGTATCATTTCATTAGAGATCCTAGACAAATTGTTTTGCATCATTACAGGTTACAAGAGCAGTTTGCAGAGATCTTCACCAAAACATTAACAAAAAAAATTGTTAATTTAAAACACAATTTATGCATTGTGAATATCAATAATTGTGATTAGGAAGAAGCGTTGGAAATTAATTTTAACAACTCCATTAACACCACATGAGAGTGCGCCATTCCTAGAAATACAAGAAAATCCTCATGCTGATTTTTCCCTTTAGCCTAAATCATCTCGTAACCAATTCTTATGACCAACGTACCAGTGTTTCTCATCCCTGCATTACATTCATCAATCAAATATCTGATAATACATGCGTATAGTTGTAGTTGTAAATGTTTGATTGTACTGAGGAGGAAAGAGGACATTCACAGTGAATATCGTTACTGTGTAATTGGTTTAATATATTGTTTTAACAAATTGACTATGCGCCTCAGACAAAAGATTAATGCATGTATGTTTTAGATAAGTCATGACATGTCGTTTTAATGTGAAGCCTGAATGTTCAAATGTTTGGAGCGAAAATAGGAAGGCGCATGAAAACATGATTCTACTATGTAAAAACAGCGTGATAGAAAGCCTTTGTAAGTCTATTGTTTTTGTTATGATTAACTAAAGATGCAGCCTCCATTTCATGTGAATGTTTTTGCATCTAATGAAGTAATAATCCAAAGATATATATTTTTTTCTGGGCTGATTCTATAAATTCAACTTTTATCTTTACTGCGCAATACTCAATTATTTGTCCTGTTTTGAATTACTTTAACTAAATTTTTATGATTTTTATTCGTCCTATTTTAAATTACTTTAACTAAGTTTTCCTAATTTATAATTTTTATAAACTATTTTTGATAAAATCACATTACAAATTTTGAAATTTATATATTTTAAACCATAAAATGTGATTAATC
>APFE030621367.1:43644-82281 GCA_000404065.3 Pinus taeda
TTTATAAATTAAGCTAAAAACATAAAACAAAATGTATTAAAAAGAAAAAAATAGACCACACAAAAGAAAAGGAGAGCAAGGATTAAGATCATTAAGACTATAGGGTTGCTAATATTTTATCCATCGTCTGTATTCATAGCACTCGATCTTCTCTCAATTTCTATGGCCTACTTAAACTCTTTCAATTTCTATGGCCTGCTTAAACTTTCGGTGATGGAAGTTATCAATCTCGACAATAACTTGGGACTCCTGTATACAAATGTGGTGTTTTGCATTTTCAACAAGTTCAGCCAAAGCTAAAGAGCGAGCACTACAATTCTTGATATCACTTGCGTGCTCTTGAATTTTTTCTTATGGGAGAGTCTTTTTTTTCCAATCTAGGGGGCCCCACAATAACCTGGAATCACATAAACACCTTTCATGTCTTTGGGGTTCATAGGGTGTTTTGAATTTATTTTATTTTCAGTTGTGCGTTCCTTTCTTTTCAATTTAGGGGGAGTCACAAGAACAAGGAATCACATAAACACCTTTCATGTCTTTGGGGTCCATAGGATGTTTTGAATTTATTTTATTTTCAGCTACGCATAACTATTGTCTTTTGTTGTGCGTGATTATGCAGTTTCATTGTCACATGAAATCTATTTAATTTTATTTGCACAGTGATATCTTTATTTTTCTCTTCTGCCTTTATTGTGAGGTAGATTCTCCATCCTTGGATGGTGCATGTGCCAAGCCTAATAATCATACAATGATTACTTAGCCCTAAAACAATCACTGTAATTCTACAGTGGTAAGTTGTTGCATAAGTTTGCATTGGAGAGAGCCCTTTCTAATCCAAAAGATTTACAACCATCATAGAAGGCTAGTAAAATTAGTTGCAGATATTGCATAGCTAAAATGGAGATAAAAACTCAAAAATTGGGAGCAAAGCAATAAAACCTTGGATTATGTTTCAAATACATGAAATACATTTATATAGAGACCGCAACTACTTCACCAAGTAAAATAAAGTTCTTACTACTATTTTTACTTCATGGAGTTGCAGAGTAATAAACTATGAAACCCCGTAACAATTTGTTTTTACGTGTCCACCACAATTTGCTCCAAAGCTTTCTCCCCTTGACCTCTCATCCTTACATCACTTACATAGACAACTTAGAAAAAGACCTCTACATACATGTATATTCAATACATACATTTTCTAATATTTTAATACATGAAAAGTAAAAGTATTTAAACCTAGGATGGGCGTTTGTAATAAAACATAATTTTCTAAACTTGTATATTCAATTCTTAATTATCTAATGTGTTCCAAAATCGGGAATTTGTACTCCTGCTCAAAAAATCATTTAATCTATGTCCTTTAGCCTACAAACAAAATCTGCAACCTGCAAACAAAATCTACTCGGTTGATTTACACGTGTACCACAAGTATGATTGTAGTTAGTTTACTTAATTGGTGGTTAATATTAATTTCCAACACTCCCCCTTAATCACAACTGCCGCCATTGATGAATCCCAAACAATCTATGAGATAAGAAAAAATTTCACGTGTCAATGGCTTTGTGACGATGTCTGCAAATTGTTCCTATGACCTGCAGCGTTGCAACATAATTTCACCATTGTTAATAAATTCTCTAATGAAATGATATCTGACGTCAATGTGCTTGGTCCTCTTGTGGAAAATATAATTCTTTGATAGTTCAATTGTGGAATTGTTGTTGTAGAAAATAGTTGTTTTTTCCTCTTGTTCCTGGCATAAATCCCTCAACATTCTTCTCATCCAAGCTTCTTGACACATTGTTGCCATTATAGTGACATATTCAACTTCTGCTGTTGAGAATGACTCTATCAGCTACTTCTTGGAGGCCCATGAAATGGCTCTCGAACCTAAATGAGAAACATATCCTGATGTGATATTTCTATCATCAATACTTCTTGCCTAGTCACTACCAATGTAACCAACCAGCCTAAAATCATTTTTTGTGGTGTACAAAATACCATAATCTTTTGTCCCATTGACATAACTTAAAATCCTTTTGGCTTCTTGCCAATGTGTATCCTTGGCTGTCTCCATGAACCTTGACACCAAACTCACTCGATATATGATATTAGGCCTAGTTTCTATCAAATACATCAAACTTCCCACCATACTTTTGTATGATGTCGGATTGACATTGTTGTTGAAATCTTCTTTGCTCAACTTCAACCCCATGACATTTGGAGTTGGTGTAGGCTTGATGTGAACTTAAACATGAATGAAACAAACCATAGATATAACCATAAATACATAGATGCAAAATAAACAAAACTTCATTTCATTACTATCAAATACTGAAATATGCTTATAGAAAGAAATGGAAATAATCTAGCTCAGGCGATGGTAGCTTATCTCTGAGAAGAGATGTGGTGACTAAATGCCTTTGAAATGTGTTACAATGAGGCTCAAGGGCCTATTTATTATTGAACAACAAGGGAAAACCCTAAAAATACAAAACCCTAACCCCAAGAGATGGAACACCAAGAGTTTGTGGGCCCTGTTGGGGTTAGTTGGGCAACCAACTTGCTGACGTTGTAACTTGGTCATATTATCTCTGTTTTGCATGTGAGATGACTTGTTGGAATGATCTCTCCAAGTACTATAGGATTTTCAGCAGAAGCCTACCTACAACTATGGATTTGCTTTGGACCTCAAAAAAACGTTGTTTAGGGGGTCAAAATTGCTCCAGAAGTTTAGGACCCAAAAAACTGCTAAAAATAGTAAATGCTGCAATAAACAAGGAAACAAATGAAACCAAATGGAGGTCTAGATGGAATAGAAGGGTGGATACCAATATCCACCTGGATCATTCCTCCCTCATTAGGAAGAAATGGTCTCCATTACGTGTAGAGCCTCCATTAGGTGAGATAATTTCTCTTGAACCTAGTCCGAGGTGAACCACTTGCCCTGGTGAGGGAGTTGGCCTGATTTGACGAGTTGATATATTTGAATCCTCTATTGGCGAGTGTTCTTAATCTGTGTAACCATGACTAATCAGTTGTGGCTTGATCCATGCAGTCTAGGGTTAACTCTATTGGTGTGAGTTATTCTGCAATATCAGATGTGTCCAGCAATGGTGGAAAGTATGGACAAAGGCAGTCTACATTGAACACTGGGTGCAAACCAAGGAATGGTGAAATACTAAGCTCGAAGGAATTTTCCCCTATAGCCTTTGTGATGGCGTATGGCCCATATCGGAGTGGGTGAAGCTAGTGATGGGGTCCAGCAAGGCGTTCCTTATGAAAATGTACCCAAACATTGTCGCCCACCTGGAACTTGTGCGAAACCTGATGTTGATCATGGTGATTCTTATACTTAGCATTGGCTCTATACAATACATCATGGACCCACTCGAAGATGTGTTGAATGCACTCAATGAAGTTGTTAGCCTTATCAGCTTCGGACTATACATGAGTCAATGTTATGAAACTAGCTCCCAAAAAGATAGAAAAGATAGATCAAGAAATTAGAAATTAGCCTCTTCAAGGGGGAAACCTCCTTTACTTTACAAAAATGTACAATTCTTAGATGATACAAATGATAAAACCTCATTTCTACATATAGGAGTCTAAGGGGTCATAATATAACTAAAGCCGACCTAACAATAATAATATAAGGGTACAAAAATAACAATAGTGGGCTTCTATGGGGCACAATAATAAAAATATCGGGAAAATAGGGGCACAACAATAACAATAAGGGCTACAATGACAATAGTAGTGGGGGAATCACTAGTATTATAAGGACCTAACATGCCCCTCTCCTTCAGAAAAGTGTTGTCCTCAATGCTTGAGTAGTTCTGGATGCTTTTGTATAAAATTATCATCCTCCCATGTGGAATCTTTGATGGGTAAGTTCTTCCACTTGATGAGTTAATTTGAAATTGATCGATTTCGTAGTTGTCAAGTTCTTGTTTCTATGATTGCTTCAGGTTCCAATATGATTTTTCCTTCTTCATCAAGTTATGGCATTATTATTTGAACTGGGAGCTTTTCACCTATAACCTTTTTTAAGCATGAAACATGGAAAACTGGGTGCACTCGAGAAGCTGCAGGAAGCTCCAATTTGTAAGCCATTGGACCTATCTTTTGCAACACTTTGTACGAACCATAATACTTTGGTGATAATTTATTATCCTTGTTAGCTTTATTGAGGGATATTTGTTTATATGGTTTTAGTTGTAGGAATACCCAATCACCTACATCAAAACCTCTTTCGTTGTGAATTTGATCTGCTTGTTGTTTCATTCTATTATGTACCAAAGTGAGGTTATTCTTTAAGATTTGGAGTACTTGCCGTTGATAATTGATGTGATATTCCACTTCTTGAACCTTAGAATTGTCTCTTAAATATGATGTGATGGATGGTGGATGATATCCATAAAGTGCCATAAATGGGGTCATTTTTGTTGCAGTATGGAAGTGTCATACCACCATTCAGCCAGAGGCAACCATTTGACCCATTATGTCTATTTATCAGATACAAAGCAATAAAGATATCCTTCCAAACATTTGCTTATTATCCCAGTTTTCCATCAGATTGAGGATGATAAGATGAGCTATGAGCTAACTAAGAAAATAATTATGTCCAAAAATTTCTAGTGAAAATGGGATCTCTATCGTTTACAATAATATTTGTGTTTCCATGTAGCTTTTGAATTGTTTCCATAAATGCAATAGAAATTGTACTCGCTTTAAATGGATGAGATAATGCAAAAAAGGTTGCATACTTGATAAGTCTGTCAACTACCACCATGATAACACTCTTTCCTTCGGACTTGGGTAAACCTGTGATAAAATGCATTGAAAGCTCTTCCCAAAGTTGGCTTGGAATGGATAAAGGTTGTAATAGACCTGGGGTCTTAATTGTTTCAATTTTGTTTTGTTAACTAAATCATAGAGCGAAAAAATTGGGATTCCCCCCATTTGAATTCCCTCTACCAAACTGAAAGATAACTAAGAAAATGTAGTTTGAAGCTCATAGTAAGGTTCTCTCATCATCACCTAAAACACCTTTATTCATTCCATCCACTTCAACATAAAATCAACCATCCAACTCACAACTCCAGGTCATGGTTTACATTGATACTAGGGCGTAGACCTCCTCTACCTAATCACCTTCAACTACTAGAACATCTTCCTCTACACAGATACCCATTATGGCTCAAATATCATGGAACAACTGAGGAGCTGTTCGAACGACAGGACCATTACATCCATTACCTGCACATCTAATGAAATGGTTGCCAAAATTTAACCATGATGATGATCTACTTACTGAAGAACATATAAACAATTCTATGTTGTCCATCACTATGAATGCAATGGTAAAAGAAGATGCATTTGTAAGATTATTCCCTTATAATTTACAAGGATAAGTAGGATCGTGGTATTTTTCATTACCATCTGGTTCCATTAATAGTTTGGATGCTTTTCAGGAATAGTTCTTAACCAAGTTTGGAGATGACGGATCAACAACTACTCTTATCAATGATCTCTCCAACTTGAAAGTTGAACCTAGAGGACTGATTAAAGATTTAAATTCACGCTTTAATAAGTTATTGAAAAAAATCTCAATGACATCCAAGCCCAATGATGAAGTCCAAAATGAATGGTACATTTCTTCTCTTCCCTCAAACACAACTATTTTTGTCGATAGGGCTACCAAACCAATTTGGACAGAAAAATATGAAAGAAGCCATAGTTGTAGAAAAACACATTTTAGCATTAGAAAAAAAGAATGCATTAGAAGAATGAAAATCCAAGAAGGTACTTTTAGGGATGAATCCAAGAAAAAATCACCTAAAGATCCTTTTGATGTTGAAGGTCTACAAAAAGTTCTTAAAACCATGTCCAATAAAATGGTTGACATCAAGAAATAGGTAGTAGAGACTTCCTCAAGGAAACCTTATAGACCTTACAAAAGAAACCCTTCCTCTGATCCAAAGCCTCCACGCACCATATCAAACATTGAATCATATGTGGAGGAGGAAGAAGTCTCAATGGCTGAAGAACAAACTGATGACAAAAAAGTGGTTGAATTACAAGGAATGTGGGATTTCATTCTCCCTAATGAAGAAACACAAGAATAATTACCTATCGCAACCAAGACTAGAAGCACTGTTGATTTTCCACAAACAAATCCAAAACAGAAAGAATCAAATCTAGCTCCCAAAGATAAATTAATAGGTAAGAAATCTTCCTCCAAAGCCACTCAAAACACTCCTCAATCAAATTCTTCATCTTCAGCTAAAAACCTGTTAGTCTATGAAGAAATGGAATACAACATTGTAGAAGATATGAAAAAGACTAGGGCAAATATTACATTCCATGAGCTTAGCAAGTTAAAACATCAACAGAAGTTATTGCTCAAATATCTAAAAGTAGTCCTTACTTCTCCTCTTCCCGTTGTTGTTATCTCATAGGCTTCTCAAGAAATGGGAACGCTTCCTAATACCTCATTAGATAAAATCCAGTCAACTGATATCGCTCTCATAGGAGGAAGATCCAAATCCCATACTCCATTTCTTTTGGCTTTTGAAATTGTCAATAAAAATCTACAAAATTGTTTAGTTGATTTTGGAGCTTCATCCAACATTCTACCAAGAATAGTTTGTGCAAAATTAAATGTGGAGCCCCAAAAATATTTTGTTCGCATTGTGCAGTTAGATCAATCTCAAGTTGAAGTTATAGGGGAACTCAATCAAGTCACTATTCGACTCTCATCAAACCCGAAAGTGTGTCAAGTCATTGACATCCTTGTGGATGATATCTTGGAATTCTACGACCTAATCCTCAGTAGAGACTGTTTAGAAAATCTTCATGGCTATTTTGCAACTGACTGGTCCCACATGTGGCTTCCATATAACTGTAAGATGAATCCAATAACGGTTGACCGAGAGAAACATCAAAATTATATCGTCACGGAATTGGAGGGACAAAATGAGCCAGTTGCATACAACGGTAATGTCATTGGAAATTACTCAGTTGAATCATTTCTCAGAAATTTTAATGCAAATACATCACCCTTCTTGAAAAATTATATTACATCACAAGTTGAAAATTACTCTCAAACATATGCTTCTAAATGTATAAATTTTGTAGATAGACCTATAGTTAAAACTGTATTTTGGAAATTATATTTTGATGGATCTATATCTAACAATGGAGCTGGAGTGGGATTCATATTAGGTAGCCAAGGAGGGGAAAAAAATATGTTAGTATGCAGACTTGAATTTGAATGCACAAATAACACTGCCGAATATGAAGCATTAGTTCAAGGGATGTATAAAGTTATTGACCTTAATATCAAATATCTTCAAGTATTTGGAGATTCAAAAATTGTAATTAAGAAGGCGAGGAATACTATACATTGCCTCTATGGAACTTGAAACATTATCAATCATTAGTCTAGGACCTCACCTCTCATTTTACAACATTTAACATTTCCCCTATCCCAAGAGTCCAAAATGCAAGTGCCTATATTTTGGCTAATGTTGCATCCAAACTCATTCCACCAGGAGATTATAGCCCCAATCGCTTTTCTATTGAATTAATTTTTAGGCCTTCTATTCCTGACAATATCACCAATTGGCGAGTCTTTAATAATGATCCGAATATATAATTTTTCTAACATCTGAAGGCGCTTACAACAACCAGATAATTGATGAAGATCAACATGAAATACATCTTAAGCAAGAAACAACTACAAAGTCCATGCCTAAATCTATGGTTAAGCTTGAATACTTATATGATATTAAGGACAGTTTCAAGAAACCCACTAACTCAAAGCTTCAAAGTTCAAATTTGAGATTTGAATTAGTTAATCTTGGATCCGACCTTAATCATCAAAATATCAATCTAGGACTCGGTCTTACACTAGATGAAACATCAACCTTCATTCATCTATTAAGGAAAAACAAAAATGTTTTTTCTTGGAATTATGAATATATCAATACATATGACGCTTCCATCATTCAACATACCATTCCCATGATATCTGATGAGAATCCCGTGCAATAGAAGTTGAGAAAGATTCATTCGAATTTAGAAAACTAGATCAAATCTGAATTGAATAAGATTCTCAAAGGAAAAATAAATTTTCCTGTAAGGAATTCAAGGTGGGTTTCTAACCTTGTTCCAGTCAGAAAAAAGAATGGTGATATTCGAATATGTATAGACTTTCGTAATCATAACAAAGCTTGTGAGAAGGACAACTTCCCCTTACCTCCTATGGAACAGATACTGTAAGTAGTTGCACTCTCAGAGATAATGTCTTTCTTGGATGGATTTTTAGGTTATAATAATATTCTATTACATCCAGATGACCAGCTAAAGACTATATTTCGAACCAAATGGGGAGATTATGCCTATCAAAAGATGCCATTTGGATTAATCAATGTTGGTGCAACATTTCAAAGAGCCATGAACATATCTTTCAAAGGTTTGGTGAACAAATCAGTGGTAATTTATTTAGATGACATAGTTGTGTATTCCAAAAAAAGAAGTAATCATTTAAATGATTTAAAACAAATCTTTGAGCATTGTTAGAGGTATGGAATTTCTCTCAACCTAAGAAATATTTCTTTGCTTTGAGTAAATGAAAGCTCCTTGTATTTATCGTATCCAAAGAAGGAATTCTTATCTATCTTGATAGGATAAGAGAAATTTTTGAGATCCCTTTACCTCATAACAAAAAATCCATGCAATATTTCCTAAGTCAAATAAATTTTGTTAAAAGATTTATCCCTGATCTTTCAAAAATTGTTCTACCTCTCCAAACTATGATTAAGAAAAATTTTGTTTTTAAATGTGGACATACTGAGCATGAAGCTTTTATTCTGATTAAAAAAGCAATCATAAATGCTCCCTCTTTAGCAACCTCAAATTTTTCTAACCATTTCATTTTATATACCTTTGTTTCCGAGACATCATATGCAGCTATACTGACACAAGTTAATGACCACAAAGCCGAAGCACCAATTTCTTTTTTTAGCTCCGATTTGTAGGGGGATAAATTAAACTACTCACATGTTGAAAAACAAGATTTCATTGTTTTCAAATCAATAAAGCATTTCAGACCCGTTCTCCTCAAAACTCACACACGATTGTAGTCCCATTCTCAGCAGTGAGAAATCTATTAATGTAAAGAGATGTAGGTGAGAAATGAGCAAATTGGGTAACATCACTGTAATAATATCACATTGAGACCAGACCAACTAAAATTGTTAAAGGTCAAGGTTTTAGCAGAATGTTAGCAGGAGCATCCAACACACCAACACCTCAAGATTCACGTGATGATATAAAAGTATATGAGGTAAGCCTCAACAACACTGAATCCAAATATGTTGATATTATCTTTTATTTGAAAAACGAATATTCCCCTATGCAACTAAGTTACAAAAGAAAAAGGGCTTTGAGGATAAAATATAAGCAATATCAAATCATCAATGATGTGTTCTTTAGGAAAAATTATGATTCTGTGTTTCTTAGATGTCTTGAAAATTCTAAGGTAGAAAAGGTTTTGCACGAACTCCATGATGGACCAGCTGGTGGACATTTTGGAGGAGCCACAACAGCACATAAAATCTTGCATGTTGGCTATTATTGGCCAACCTTATTCAAATATGCACAGGAATATGCAAGGAAATGTAAAATTTGTCAGACAATTGTTGGAAGATAGAGGAAACCCACATTGCCATTGTAGCCAGTCAACATTGAATAGCCATTTGAACAATGGGGACTAGACTAATAGGTGAGATCGTTCTTCACTCTTCAAAGCAGCATAGATATATCCTTCCATCAACTGATTACTTCATGAAATGGGTGGAAGAAATTACACTTAAGGTAGCCAATTCTAAAAACATCATTGAATTCATTGATCCGTTTATTATTACCAAATTTGGTCTACCATCTTCCCTCACGTTTGACAATGCATCTTATTTTATAGGCCATGCTATGACAAAATTTGCTCTTAAAAGAGGTTTTTAAACTTAAGTATTCTTCTAACTATTATCCTCAGGGAAATGGCTTGGCCGAATAAAAAAACAAAAATATCATAAGAATTATTAAGAGAAACATTGATCAAAGTCAGAAAAATTGGCACAAACCTTTAACATTTGCTCTATGTGCAGATCAAATAACATAGAAGGCCTCAATAGGCACTTCTCCATTTAATTTGGTATATGGGAAAGAGGTTGTCCTCCCTACAAATGTAACCATTCCCTCTCTAGCCGTAGTTCAATTTATTGAAGAAACTCCTTCCTCTTCTATTCAATTAATACAATCACAAATTCTTAAGCTCCAAGAAGAAAGGGAAAAAGCCAAAATCACACATGCACGTCACCAAGAGTTAGTCAAATCATCATTTGATGAGAATTCTGTCACTTCAAAATCCTTTCAGCTCAGAGACCTGGTATTAAAGTGGGATAAATCACATGAGGAAAAAGGTAAGCATACCAAATTCCAAATAATGCGGCTTGGCCCATTTCAGATTGTGGAACAAATAAGCCCATCAACATTTTTATTACAAGATTTATCAGGCAAAAGAGATTCTCTTGCTGTTAATGAGCAGATTCTGAAAAAATATTTTTCATTGAAGATAACCTCTTCTATCCCTTGTACACTATTGTATTTACCTTTTTAGGAAAATAAAATTTAGATAACATTTACTTTTGGCCTTTACAAATGATAATCTTTTTTATATTTTGACTTTTCGCTTGTATAATTAGGGATTGTTAAGAAGATGATTTTCACATTTGAAACATAAGCTAAGTTCTATTACTCTGAAATCTGCTTGTTCTCTACCAAAATTACTTGTCCTTTTCTAAAAATCAACTTTCTAAAGAAACCTTTGTTCTACCATTAGTCAAGAAAAGTATCTATAGCAAAGCAAAGACTCTTTGCAAAAACGTATCCTTAACTCTAAAATTATCATCCATAAACTCTTAAGGAGTCAAGATTCTCCCCATCTAGTACGCTTTTCTCTTTTTAGAGTGTAATGATAAAATATTCTTAAAATTAAAGGATAAGAGGTCTCATCAAGAGCCAACTTACCATGGTCATAGGGAAGTAACAAGATGACATTGCCAATATTGCACATCAATATAGGGTAATGGCTTAATATTATGTTAATCAAAAGACAAGGGGTCTCATCATGACCCACCTTGTTCAGTTAAGTTATAACCAGTGAATGGAATTGTCAATTTTTGCCACCAAACCAAGACAATGACCTTTAAGGAGAAAAAGTGAAATTTTTAAGAAAAAGGAATTGTTTAGAAAAGAAAGGAAAAGGGAGTAAGTATATGAATTTGAATTGATCTCTAAAAATTACACTCTTATCTGGATGGGATACAAAATCATTGTTGGTTAAAAGGTAACCTTATCAAGGATATGGACATCTGCTCACAGCAGAGGCTCTACCTATGACAACAGAGTACATCTAAAAGCTGATTTGCAAGAACCCCTTACTTTAATTTTTAAAACCAGGTAGTGACTGATGTAGACAAAGGAATTTTCATATTGAAGAGGATAACCAAATGGATGATAATTAGCTCAATTGTGTTTTTATTATTTAGAGAAATGTTACTTATCTTATATTTCATGGGTTTCCTATTTTTCTAAACTATCTTTATTTTGGAAGTTTTTGAAATTTCAAAACACTATCAATGATAACTGGTTCTTCCAGTGAATTTCCAATTGCTGTGCTATTCAACAACCCTCCCCCCCTCATTTATTAGTTTAATAGCTAATATTTCATTAATAAATGGGGACCCTTAATAAAAACCCTCCAGAAAACAAATTTAGTAAACTTAGGCATTTTCCTTTGAAGTTTTAGGAATAAATCGAGATATCGAGTCAAAACCCTTTGAAAACTAGCAATTCTCTCCTTTTTGCATACCGTTGGACTAAATGTGCTAAAAGAATTATTATGAACAAAACCTGAGAATTGCGATCAAAATGATCACCACACTTAACTTAGATATCATTGTACCTTTTATTCAAAAACTAAGACCTAAGGCATTTCACATAAAGCTCTTATCGCAATCGCATACCAGCGCTCACAAAGGATGCAAACCCACATAGCATATTGAAACATGCGAGATGCGATATTGCGATAAGACAAAAAAACATCATCACATCATGTCAATTTATTTAAAAAGTCCAATCTTATGAAACACGCAAGCTTCTGAAATGCGATAAATCCTGGACCCGATTGAAGCCAATGTTATAAATTGAGAGTTAGGTCTGTCACGTAGTGAAAAACACTTTATAAAGTAATTAATCCATCAATCAAACTACGCTCTAAATGGTAAAGGATATCCTGCTTATCTTGCATCCCACAGAATCCTATAAACTTCAAGAAAGCACACAATCAAATATTATATAATGTGCTTTGCAATATTGCATCGCAATCACAAAATCAACATTCTCGCAACTTAAGCCCACCACCTTAAAACTTTTCCTTCCGGTTTATGTGATGTGGTACATTAATGAGTAATAAAGGCAGCGATAAGGAACCACTAGTGGCTATTTAATATATCTTAATGGCATTTACATTAAAAAGCGGCTCGATGTGATATGATATCTTTTCATCTACATTTGATTAAAACTCCCTTCTTGTCACCTTTTCAAGTTATCTGTATCATTCATTCTCATTGTTATTCTTTCTTTTGTTTATCCAATAGCTTCCGCTTTGCTCCATTTCTGGAAAAATCCACAGGAAGCATCATTAGAAACAATGGGAAAGAAGGCAAGGGTAGTTGCATCCGAGAAATAAAAGATGATGCCTCTTTTCTCTGATACTATGTGCAGTAGAGATGGAGGAACTATGACATGGGAGGCTATGTACAACTTTTTAGAAGAGGAGCAGCCTAGGCCATTCGTCAAAAAAGCCACGGCAGATGCCTAGGAGTCATCTCTTGCCTCCTATATTGAAATGACATGTTTTTTCCTACACTACATAGCTGCACGACCAAAAATAATCCCATACACAGACATGGTCAAATGGATAATTGATGAGGTAGACATCACATACCGAACATTCAAGAATCACAAGAAAGAGGTCACGGGGTCTTTCTCAGTAGACAACCTATGACTAATGTACCAGTGACCTGAGCAACAAAAGTTCTACAACAAACAGTTCCTTGAGAAATTTGCTAAAGAAAATGAGGACCCTATAGATGTCAAGCAGACGTGGAAATCAAGTGAAGGCAAGCTTAAATGGGATAAAATGGCTACGTACTCTACGAAATCCATTTCTCCCCTTCATAGTTTCGCAATAGCAATGATGTGTGGATTGTTCGGTAAACCCGATAGCACTAAGTTTTCCATGGAATGGCTCCCGTTGATAGATGCGGCAGTAAATGCAACAATAATGAACTGGACCCAATTTTTGTTAGATAATTTGCAAATCACCATTATAGAATATAACAAAAAAAGAAGTCCCTATTTAAGGGTTTATCCCCTGTTTTTCATGAGTGTTTTTGCAATGGATGCAACCTGTTTTAGTTCTAAAGTTCCCAATATGGGATGTAAGTGAATTGTACAAGACCTGCTTCCCATCCATATGTACCATACAATTTTATGGGAATCTCAGTTTCACCCCCATTTTTATAAAATCTGTGGAGTTATGCTACCCATCCATAAAGAAGTGTATAAGAGAACCACCCCTAGGTTTTCTAAAGAGGCCAAGGTAGATATCTTGCTAGTAGCTAGATGGTTTGGGGAAGAGACCTTTACCTACATCAGAGTGTTTGGGAACATTACTTCACCACATGTTCTCCCATGTTATGTACCCGAAAAACTAATGGCTAGAGAAATAGCTTACCAAACAACAAGGGAAGGCAGCTTAAGCAGAGGACTGAAAGAACATAAGAAGGCCATTTGGCCCACATTTCCATTACAATGTGGTGCATTTGTGCTACATGATTTTGGACATGCATGCAAAGAAGCTGAGATTATTAAATCTCTAAAATTAGCTACATTTCCGGGAAGACAATATGACCCAAACAACAGTGTTAAGGATTTTACTACTATGGTAAAAGTAAAGCAGTTCACCCATCAAGGGGACACCTTTGATGACCTCTTCCTACAGGCAGAAACATATTCACAAGTGTTTCATTTGGCATCATTACTTTTAACCCCATTAGATGTTAAGGCTTTCCATTTCTATAGGAAAAAAATATTATTGAAGCTCCCAATAGACCTATTGCAGATTGAACCAATAAGGGATCCAACTCCAAGTGTAAGCTTGGAGGGCAGTTCCAAAGAAAAATTTGAAGAAGAAACCCAAGAGAGATCTATGCATGAGTCAGAGCACTCAGAGCAAAAATCTAAAAATGGGGGAGGAAACACAAATAAAGAGTCTGAAAAAGACACAGCTGGAACCATAGAAGAGACGGTCGAGCAAACCTCAACAAAGAAACATCAGAAGTTGCCTCTACATCAAATCAATCAAGTAAAACCCTATTTATTGGCTTAGAACAGGAATGGGAGCAGCTCAACAAAATGCTTCACACAAATTCAAACCCTGAGCAAACATTTGAGATACAGACTCCTAAGCAATCCCAACACAAGTCAAATCCATAAATTCCAGCGGAAGGAGCTAAGGGCACGCAGGACGTTGAGACCATTCCTACTACTCCTACTTCAGAAATTATTTTGAGAATTGAAGAAATACCTCCGATAGATGTATTTTATAGTCCTACCCACAAAGCTGTGGTCAAGAGACAAAGGAAGAAAAGAAAGCTAGACATTGTAGCTGTTACGACTTCAGAAAATGAACCAATGGACATCGTATGGAAGGACTCGCCCATGGACCCATCTGAAAGTCTTACAAAACTATCACAATTTACAAGAGCCTATGCCACATCAACGATTGACATAGAAACAGAGGTCCAAATGCTGCTCAAAGAAAAGGAACAAAGACTTCTGGTGCTAGAACAACAATTAACTCAAGAAAAGTCTAATCAACAAGCAGAATTACAGGTAGCCCAGCTCCAAAAGGAATTCGAACAAATGAGAATACAACATTAGGCAAACTTAGCAAAAAGAGATGGGTGGATACAAGCTATGATAGATGAGTTTAAGGATAATCCACAAATTGATGATTTCATGAAGGAAGCGATAGGCCTTAATTCCCTACTAATTTAGAAAAAGGAAGCACTTTGCCAGAAAATCTCGCAGATAAGTCTATATTGTGAAACCAGTGATAAGCTAACAAACCAAGTCAGATACATGAGACTCGAGTATGAAGAAATCCATTAAAGTTTTTTCTAACTTTATCACCTGGCAAGAATCTGAGGATGGGAGAAGGGCTGACCTGCCAAAGCTGGAGGAATCTCATAAGGACATCTTGTTCATGGATTGGGATTCTCAATTGAAACAAGCAGAAAGGGCGACAATGATAGCAACGACAGCAGTAAACAGCATAATAGAAGCCATCAATGAAAATCTTCATGGTGCCAATCTTGTTATGGAATGTATACCAGTATTTCTTCCAAATGTCAAATAGTTAAAGCAGCAATGGAGACAGGCAATAGAGGAAAAGGAGGAGGAAATCAAACAAGTAAACATGCTGAATTGGGAAGCATACTGGTAGTTTTTAGTGAAGCCACAGAGTCAATGGATGACCTTGAGGTGCTTAACAACCTCTACACAAAAGATGGTGCCAACACTAATAGATGCCATATTTGCTAGGCAGTTAAAATCTACAATTGGCCAATCGACTCAACTCAAGCCAATCACTGAAATTTGTGATCTTAAATATCAAGTTCAAAGGAATTAACCATTTAATTTATTGTTCTTTTAGTTTTATTTTGCATATTATGAGGAAGGTCGTTTAAACCTCCTCAGCCGTTTTTGTAATAATCTATTTTAAGACATATAGTTTAGTATTTAAGCCCCTCTCATGTACTTAGAGAGGGGTCCATAAATTTTATCAAAAACATTCTTCAAAACATTGCACTTCTATACTTTTGGGGAGGTTTTGATGAAATGAATGGAGTATGATCTATTTTCTTTAAACATCTAGCATGCTCTACTGAAATGCACTTTTGTACTCTTAGAATGTGTTGGATTGATTGAAATTGGGTTAATATTGTTGAAGCACATGAGCATGACTTATCATACATGTTACTTTTTATCTCATGATCATGTTTTATTTATTTATCAAGCAATACTTCTTCTTTCAATTGTTTTATGTACGAAATTCTGAATTATAGTTTAGCATTATTGCACTTTTGTATGATGTTATCTTTAATTTTATTCTGAATACGTAAATGATTTTATATGTGATACATTTATCTCAATCATTTTGTATAGCTATTTATCCAAAATGATTATTGTTAAACAATTTAACTTCTTATTGCAGTTGTATAATCTTTATTACCAATTGTTGTAAGATATCATTGTAGATTGCATATTGTATTTAATTCTCAGGTATATTTATAGTTAAATAGTGTTAAATTAGGATATTATGTGTTTATTAGTTAGATTAGATTACACTTAGTTCTATCATTTTCACGTTACATCATATATCACCCCATCAACACTATCAAATTATTTTCTGGGAAACTGGTCCCATTATCCCCAGCCAGAGCCACTACACCAAACGGAAAAGGAGTTGCTAACCAAGGTCCTGACTAGGTGGTTTTCTCCCATGTTGTCACAACAATTTTTGAGGCTTCAAGAGAATGTAATAGAAACAATCCAAAACATAGGTACACGAACCCATTGACGATGTTTAGGTGAATGTATACCCTTTTGTGATAAATTCCACAAAGGAAAAGAAACAAGGAGTTATTGATACTACTACCATAGATTCTATAGGCTTCAATCAAATAACAATACAATTTCCCCACTCTCCACTTGAGTCCACAAGATCGTTATCTTGTAGGTCATGTTCGTGGCCATGAAAACCAATGAATTCAATACTATATTTAATACAATCTTTGTATTTGGATTTCGAGAATTTATGAGCTTTGGATTTGAGAATGTCATCAACTCACTCATTGAGTTGTGTGGATTTGCAATAAATAAAAAAATCAACACATTGAGAGGAAAGAAAATGAGATGATGTTTTTCCTAATTCAAGAAACTTGAATACATTATCTTATAGGGTCTCTCTCTTAGAGAATTCATGAGCTATAGAGTTGAGAATGTCATCAACTCACCCCTTGAATAGTGCATATTTTTGGTAAATTAAAAATATCAGTAAATAGATAGGAAGGACAACGAGATGATTTTATCTTTTCAAAGATTAGATTGTGTGATGTAAATGGCAGGACCAAATTTGGGTGTGCCCACTTCCCTATACAAGAAATTGGGGCAACATGAAAATTGTATTACTTAACCTGGGCATATAACAAGCCCATGACAACTTGGTTCTAGGCTTATTTTTTCAGGATAATTGCATGAGTATTACTATTATATGACTAGCACGTCCACATTTACTAATGTGGTTGATATACGTCAATAGGCTTATATCTACCACATTAATAATTATTTGGTGTATAATGTAAAGGTGGCTATTAAAAATTAAATATTTGTAATTAGTAATAATGATATAAATAATAAAATGGTTATTATATTAATATTATACTATTTATTAATATAATGATATGTTTTAATATAATATTATATTAATAGTTATATTTCAAACTATAACATAATTAACATAATATAATAAACCAATGGATTAGAAAACCCAAGGAATTTGTATTATAAACCCAATGTATTATAAGCCCAAGAGGTTAGAGCCTAGAATTACTATTATAAACCTTGTGAATAATATTATACCCTAGAAATAATATTATACTCTTGGAATATAAACCCATGTGAATAATATTAAACATAAGGAATTAATATTATAAACTAAAGGTATATCAACCCTAAAATCAACTTTAAACTCTAAGATGAATATTATAAACATTAGGATTATGATTATCAACATATGCTATTAAGAAACCTAAGGGATTTTAAACCCATGGGGAAAACATTAAACTTGAGGATTAATATTAAATCCTAGGAACATAAGCCCTAAGATTAATAAGCCCAAATGATTAATACTATAAACCCAAAGTATTATAAACTTAAGGGATTAATATTATAAACCATAGGCTTAATATTAAACCCTAATAATAATATCATAAACCCAAGGGATCAATAAACTCATTGTATTAAAATTCCAGAGAAATTGTAAATTGAGGAGAATAACATTAGAACCTAGGAATATAAACTGTATGATTAATATATAAACATTAAGATTAATATTATAAACCCAAGGGAATAACATTAGACCCTAAGAATATAAAACATATGATTAATATTATAAACCTTTTATAAATTGTATGATTAATATTATAAAACCAAGGGGTTATTACTAAAATCCCAAGGGAATAATATTAAATCCAAGGGATTAATATTATAAGGCCAATGGATATAGACCCTAAGATAAATATTATAAACCTTAAAATAAACATTAACCATGAAGATTCATATCATGAACCTTACGATTAATGTTATAAACTCAATAGATTAATAAACCCAAACGATTAATATTAAAAACCAAGGGACTATAAACCCAAGGGAATAACATCAAACCCTAGGAACAATATTAAACCATAAAAATATAAACTCTAAAGTTAATAAACTCAAGGGTTTAATATTGTAAACCCTAAGGTTAATATTATACCCTATGAATATAAACCCTATGAATTATTTTTATAAACCCAAGGAATGTATATTATAAACCAAAGGGATTTATATTAAACCATAGGATTAAATATTATAAAGGCTATCAATAATATTATACCCTAGGGATATGAACCCTTAGATTAATAAATCCAAGGGATTGATATTATAAACCCAAGGCACTAATAAAACAAGGTATTAATACTAAAAACTCAAAAACCCAAAGGATTAATATTGTAAACCCAAGGTATATAAACCCTAAGATAAATATTATAAACTCTAAAACAAGCATTGTTTAGCACGCTTTATTTTCATATTGAGACAATGTTTGTCACAATGCGATGTTGGAGCATGGTTGGCCATGATTGATTTTCATATTGAGAGAACCTTTGTCACAATGTGACATTGGACCATGGTTGAGAATGATTGAGCATTATTGACCTTGGTGGACCATGGTTGATTTTGATATTGGAAATCTTTGTCACAATGCGACATTGGACCATGGTTGACCATGGACGACCATGGTTGTGACAATGTGGTGTTGGACCATGACATAATTTGTGTCATAATGTTACCATGGCTATTGATGATTATTGACCATGGTTGACCATGATTTATTTTCATATTGAGACAATCTTTGTCACCATGTGACATTGGACCATGTTTAGTTGATTGACCATCGTTGACAATTGTTGATTTTCATATTGAGACAAATGTGTCACAATGTGACACTGGAGCATGATTGACCATGATTGGAAATGGATGAGCACAGTCGATTTTCATATTGAGACAATCTTTTTTACAATGTGATGTTGGACCATGGTTGAAAATTGTTGACAATGGTTGAAGAGGGTTGATTTTCATATTGATACAATCTGTCTCACAATTTGACATTGGACTCTCGTTGATCATGGTTGACCATTAATATAAACTGAAAGGACTTATTTTAAATCTCAGGATTAATATTATAAAACCTATGAATAATATTACACCAAAGGAATATGAACCCTTAGATTAATAAACCCAAGGGATTGATATTATAAACCAAAGGGACTAATAAACACAATGGATTAACACTAAAAATCCAACGGATTATAAACCCAAAGAGAATAATATTATAAACACAATGTATATAAACCCTAAGATAAATATTATAAGTAAATAGATGTGGTTGACCATCATTGACCATGGTTGATTTTCATATGGACAAAATAATATAAACACATTGGATTATAAATGCAAAAGATTTAAATTAAACCCTAGGATTAATATTATAAACCTTGTGCATAATATTATACCCTAGGAATATGAACCCTTAAATTAATAAACCTAAGGGATTGATATCATAAATGTAAGGGACTGATAAACCTAATGGATACCCATAGGAATAATAGTAAACACAAGGAATTAATGTTATAAACAAAAGCAATATAAACCATAAAATAAACATTAAAGCTTAAGATAAACATTAAACCATAGGTGTAATATTAAAACCTAGGAATATAAACCCTATGATTAATATTGGAAACTCTAGGATCAATATTATAAAACCAAGGGATTAATAACCCATTAGATTAATATTAAAAACCCAATGGATTATAAACCCAAGGGAATAACATTAGACCCTAGGATTAATATTAAACCCTAGGAATATAAACCCTAATATTAATATTATAAACCTTAGGATTAATATTATAAACCCAAGGGATTAATACTATAAATCCAAGGAAATAATAAACCTAAGGGGTTAATATTACAAACTCAATAGATTACAAATTGAGGGGGATAATTTTAAACCCAAAGGATTAATATTATAAAGCTAAGGGATTGATAAACCAAAAGGATTGATATTCAAAAGCCAAGCGATTAGCAGTAAACCCTAAGATTAATATTATAAACCCTAATGCTAAAAATTATAAACCCAATATTAAAATTTAATATTATAAACCAAATATTAAAAGGCCCTAATATTATAAACCTTATATTAAATCTAAGTTTTTCAATGTAGTAATGTGGCATTGAATAAGTTATAATGTAATGTAACATTGCGACAATGATTGTTAGAGTTATTTGCATATTGAGACAATGTTTTTCACCTAGGATTAATATTATAAACCTTGTGAATAATATTATACCCTAGGAATATGGACCCTTAAATTAATAAGCCTAAGGGATTGATATCATAATAACAATGGACTGATAAACCTAATGGATTATAAAGCCATAGGAATAATATTAAACACATGGAATTAATGTTATAAACAAAACCTATATAAACCATAAAATAAACATTAAACCCGAAGATAAACATTAAACCATAGGTGTAATATTAAAACCTAGGAATATAAAACCTATGATTAATATTATAAACTCTAGGATCAATTTTATATAAAAAAGGGATTAATAAACCCATTAGATTAATATTAAAAACCTGATGGATTATAAACCCAAGGGAATAACATTACACCCTAGGATTAACATTAAACCCTAGGAATATAAACCTTAAGAATAATATTATAAGCCTTAGGATTAATATTATGAACCCAAGAGATTAATACTATAAATCCAAGGAATTAATAAACCTAAGGGGTTAATATTATAAACTCAATAGATTAAAACATATGGGGATAATGTTAAACCCAATGGATTAATATTATAAATGTAAGGGATTGATAAACTCAAAGGATTAGTATTCAAAACCCATGGGATTGACGGTAAACCCTAAGATTAATATTATAAACCCTAATACTACAAATTATAAACCCAATATTAAACTTCAATATTATAAATCAAATATTAAAACCCTAATATTATAAACCTTATATTAAATCCATTTGTTCTAATGTAACAACATGACATTGAATAAGTTATAATGTAATGTAACATTGTGACAATGATTTTTAGAGGTATTTGCATATTGAGACAATGTTTGTCACAATGTGATGTTGGATAAGTTTTTATGTCATTCCAATGTTACACTATTAAACCCTCGATATTATAAGCCCAAGGGACTAATAAAACCAAGGTATTAATACTAAAAACCTAATGTATTATGAACAAAGGGAATAATATTAAACCCAAGGGATTAATATTATAAACCAAAGCGATATAGACACTATGATAAATTTTATAATCCCTAAAACAAACATTAAACCCGAAGATTCATATCATGAACCTTATGATTAATATTATAAACCCAATGTATTAATAAACCCAAGGGATTAATATTAAAAACCCAAAGGATTATAAACCCACGGGAATAACATTAAATCTTAGGATGAATATTAAACCCTAGGAATATAAACCCTAAAATTAATAAACCCAAGGGATTAATATTGTAAACTTTAGGATTAATATTAAACTGCAGGAATATAAACCTTATAATTAATATTATGAGCCCAAGGAATTTATATTGCAAACCCAATGGATTGTAAAGCCAACGGATTTATATTAAAACTAGGATTGATATTATAAACCTTATAAATAGTATTATACCCTAGGAATATGAACCCTTAGTTTAATAAACCCAAGGGATTGATATTATAAACCCAAGGTGGTAATAAAAACAAGGGATTAATTCTAAAAACATAAAAACCGCAAAGGATTGATATTATAAACCCAAGGTATATAAACCTTAAGATAAATATTATAAGACATAAGAAAACATGGTTGACCATGGTTGATTTACAAATTGAGACAATATTTGTCACAATGTGACGTTGGACCATGGTTTACCATTATCTGTATTCATATTGGTAGAATCTTTATCATAATGTGACATTGTACCATGGTTGACCATGGATGATTTTCATATTGAGAATGTTTGTCACAATGCGACACTCGATCATGGTCGAGCATGGTTGACCATGGTTGTGTAAATGTGACATTGGACCATGAGACAATATTTGTCACAACGTGACCATGGCTATTGACGATCATTGACCATGATTTAGAGAAAATGTTTGTCACAATGCGATGTTGGAACATGGTCGATAATGATTAACCATGGTTGGCCATGGTTGATGATCATTGAAGATGGTTGATTTTCGTATTGATACAATATTTTCACAAAGTGATGTTGGACCATGGTTGACCATGATTGTCCATGATCAATTTTCATATGTACCATGATTAAGCCTAAGGGATTATAAACCCTAACCATGGTTGATGATGGTTGACAATGGTTGAACATGTAGATTTTCATATCGAGACAATCTTTTTCACAATGTGACATTTGACCCTTGTTGACCATGGTTGACCATGGTTATAAACTGAAGTGATTTATATTCAACCATAGGATTAATAGTATAAATCATATGAATAATATTCTACCCTAGGAATATGAACCCTTAGATTAATAAACCCAAGGGATTGATATTATAAACCAAAGGGACTAATAAAAGTAAGGGATTAACAGTAAAAACCCAAGGGAATAATATTAAACCCAATGATTTAATATTATAAACCCAATGTATATAAACCCTAAGATAAATATTATAACTCCTAAAATAAACACGGTTGATCATCGTTGACCACAGTTGATTTTCATATTGACAGAATATTATAAACCCAGTGGATTATAACCCAATAAATTTAAATTGAACCCTATGATTAATATTATAAATCTTGTGAATAATATTATATCATAGGAATCTGAACCCTTTGATTAATAAACCCAAGGGAGTGATATCATAAACTGAAGGGATTGATAAACCCAATCGATTATAAACACATGGGAATAATATTAAACAAAAAGAATAAATATTATAAATTGAAGGGATATAAATGAAAAAATAAACATTAAACCCTTAGATTAGTATTATAAACTTTAGGATTAAAATTATAAATGTATGTGATTAATAAATCGAAGGGATTATTATTAAAAAACAAAGGGAATAACATTAAACCTTAAGATTAATATTAACATAAACCTTAAGATTAATAAAGCCAAATGATTAATACTATAAAGTCAAGGGATTATAAACTTAAGCGATTAATATTAAACCCTAAAGGATCAATAAATGATTAATAAACTCAAGGGATTAACATTATAAACCCAAGAGATTTTAAACCTAATGGATTAATATTAAACCCTAAGATTAATATATCAAACATAAGATTGATATTATTAGCCTTAAGATTATAAACCCTAATATATTGTTATACATATTAGAGATAAATATTTTAAGCCGATGGGATTATCAATATTATAAGCCCAAGGGATTAATATAATAAGATAACATGATTATAAAACCTGCGATTAATATTGTAAATGTAAGGGATTAAAAACCTTAGGGTTAATATTATAAACCCTACAATTATAAATGTTAAGACTCTTTTTTTTGTGTAAGTCAGAGTATTATATTATATAACAAAATAGTGTACAAAAATTCTGCCTTGGCAGATAGAAAACAGGGAAGAGCCAACCACCATGACTAAATTGCCTGACGCACACCACGCAGGGCGGCAATGGCTAACCTTATTTGTAAACTTCGTGAGTGCCTTGACATAGCAGACCGAGACATTGACATAGTTATACCCAGAAAAGACTATAAGGAGCCGAAAACGCATAGAAGAAGCCAAAAAAGAGCAGAGGAATAGGGGCTAAGATTATATATACTTTCCCAACAGACTGAGGGTGTCCAGGCCCATCTGTGTTGCATGGCTGTTCACCCTGGCTTGCATTGCAGCCAGTACATTTTCACCCTGCTCCATCGTAGTTGTGGGCTGAGGGGTTCCAAGGCCCTGGTTGATAGTATCTTTCAGCAATCTAATTAACAGAGTGAGCTTGGGGTCGACGATATGTATGGCGTCCTGCACTTTGGTGATGCGGCTGTCCAGTGCATTGTTGTAGTCGAGGATCTTGGCCATCTGTGCCTCCGTTAAGTTCACTTCGGTGACGATATTCGGCCTCTCCTTTTCAGCGGACTCTAGCTCTTTGGCGATGAGCGTCTTTGTGCGCCAGATTTCCGCTTTGGTCCTCACGAACTGAGTGGCCCTCTTAGAGGGGGTGCCTGGATCTTTCAACCAGTCCACTTCTGCAGCAACATCCTCCTCCGTGCGTCCTTGCTCCTCCTGATTAACCTTGGCTTCCAGCTCCGCCACCTTGTGCTTGTGCTTGGCATTAGCTCGGGTTTCATACCCTCTCTGCGCATCAGTGAGGTCCTGATTAGTAGGAGCGCAGCGACTACCACTCGCGTCCATGATTATCCCTCTATATCTTCTCCCACTACAGCAATTATCGCTAACAGTCTTGTTCTCAGCCCTCTCTTAATAAGCTGTGGGCAAAACAGGGTTGAGATGTCTTGCTTTATAGCTTCTCCGATTGTGAAATTGCCGGAGGATGATCTTTGTCCCACTCATGCTTTGGGAACAGATGCCATAAATGGTAATTAGGTTCGCACAAGCGAGGCCGTTGCAGGCTGAATTAAGGAAGGAGTGGCTGCTCATGACTTGATTACCTTTATGCCAAGTGTGCTGTACGGTTGAAAGATCGTTATGGTTATTGGATGTGGTGGGGGTGCACTGTATATCAGCCCGCCGATTCCTCCTGTGCTGAGCTTCGATCCCCTCTACTTCCTTAAGGTTTGACATAAATACTTTAGGTACCTTGCCATACGATTTCCTGCCCAATGTTATGATTTGGCCCTTGCTGATGCAGTTGGTTCGATGAATTGAAGTGTGAAGATCGATCCTTGTGCTGGCATGCTGCCGCCGGGAGGTCCCCTGTCCTAGTCGTCCTGTCATTCCATTACTGTGGTCATGATTATTGTTGATGCCAATGATCTTCTCATTCCGGTACCTGGCTCTGGGGCCGTCACCCCTTAGGATGAGTCGGCTTGGATAGTGTCCTTTTCTGCCAACTGTGCACATGTCACCTTGAGGATTGGGCAGTTTATGTCCTGCCAACAGCTGTTCGTGATGAGGT
Organism: Pinus taeda; assembly: GCA_000404065.3. NCBI lineage: Eukaryota > Viridiplantae > Streptophyta > Pinopsida > Pinales > Pinaceae > Pinus > Pinus taeda. The sequence continues at coordinate 69,305 of APFE030621367.1, forward strand.
GCGGTGTGTCAGCCCCGTGGTTAGCCAGGAAATCAGCTAAACCATTAGCCTTTCTTCTGATAGATTGGAATACAATGCCTCTCAGATCTGCTACCAATTCCGCTATACTCTCTGTGGCTTTCGCCAGTCTCCAATGTTTGGTTACTTTACTGGTATGAGCTCCTGCTTGAAGGCACTTTGCCGAAGAGATTGCCAAAGAAGAACCCCCCTCCACTATGAAATTTTCGTGTCTGAAGGATCTGAGAATCTTTAGACCTTGCTCCAGCGCTGCGAATTCTGCTTCATTGTTTGTGCATTCCCCCAACGACCGGCAAAAAATGTGGATGATAACTCCTTTGTGATTTCTGATGGCTCCTCCGATTCCTGCTATACCTGGGTTACCCCTCGAAGCTCCATCAAAATTCAATTTGAGGCAGGCTTCCGGTGGAAGTTGCCATCTGTGAAGTTGGGAAGAGGGTTGGGCTCTGTCTCCCCCGGAGGGACAAATGCTGGAGGCTTCCAGTTGAAATTTCTTTAAAATGCGTAAGTCCTTTCCCGTCGGTTTATCATTTGAATCAATTCTGCATTTTGCCTGAACCAGCTGTTTGATATTGATTAATATGGATTCTTTTGCGCATTCAATGTTACGGTTCTCTTCTGTGAAGATTCGTCGATTCCTTTCTTTCCATATTGTCCAGGTGATGAATCCTGGGGTGCATTTCCATATGCTTTCCACTCTGTTGATACTAGAAAATTCCTTCTCCAGTTGGTTATAGAATCCTGAATGGAGTCCCTATTCCGATCCGAATCTTCCATTATTGCTTCCATCCAAAGCCATAGCTGGGATGCCCACTCACAGGAGTTGAAAAGGTGATTCATCGTTTCCTCCTCCTGCAGACACATGGGGCATCTCGATGGTCCCTGAAATCCTTTTCTCAGTAGTTCTCCAAAGTTAGAGTCTTCCTCTGCATAATAAGCCATAGAAAAGTTCTAATTTTCGGCCATTGAAAATTATCCCAGACTTTGTCGGCCCATGGCATGGTGTCGGGTTGTTCTTCTCTTTCTATGATGCTTCTTGCTTCCTTAAGTGAGAATTCCCCATTACCTTTTGGTCCCCATCTGAGCTTGTCATTTTCAGCGGCTATTCTAATATTTCTTTTGAGAATTTGTTGGTTTAAATCTTGGATAGCGTCATGAGGCACTTCATTGTGGTCTGGGTTAAAAACTTTCCATTCTCTCCACTCCGGGTCCTCACTGGATGGGTTCCAATAATGGTTGACTTTGCTATGGCCTTCTGTTTGGTTGGTTAGATTTAAAGGTTGGAGGGCAGGGGATTCTAATTTCAGGGATTGCTGCCAAGCATCCTCCCAGAAGAAAGCTTGTGTGCCATTTCTAATTTCCCAGAAACTATGTTCCTAGACAATGCTTCTGTTGGCTTGAGCATGATTCCATATAGGAGATGCATTGGGGGATTCCTGCATTCTTATAAGATCCAGATCGCACCTGGTCAGCCTGTACTTCTCCTTCCAAAGAGTGGCCCATGGAAGGGTTGTGTTTGAAATCCATTTCCACCAAATTTTGGCTCCGCTAACTCTGTTAACTACTAAGGAATCAACCAGATTCAGGCCTCCCCTGTTCTTAGGTCTGCATAGTTTTTTCTAGGCAACCAACGACCACTTCCTCTTCTCACTATTTCCACTCCATAAGAAAGAACGCTGGATACTTCTTATTTGATCTAATATGCCTTTTGGAGCCGGAAGGATCGAGAGCAAGTACTGGGGGATGGCCTGCAAGATTGCTTTCGTGAGAACTAATCTGCCTGCAAAATTCAGGGCTCTGTTAGTCCAATTCTTGCATCTCCTTTCCATGTTGGCCAGGACTTTCTCCCAATGAGCCTTTTGCCAAGGTTTAAGGGTTAGGGGGGCGCCTAGATATCTGGAAGGTAAGGAGCCAATTTTAAACCCCAGTAGTCTGGATAGATGCGATTGAACAGCCTGATGATTGTTGAAAAAGAAAATGGTTGATTTGGAAAAGTTAATTTCCATACCCGAGGCTCTGCTAAAGAGATGGAGAATATCTCTGTACTCTGTGGCTTCTTTCACAGTAGGGGTACCATGTAACATGGTGTCATCCACGAATTGTTGATGCGTGGTGGCAGGGCAGGATCTGATAGGCTGTAAACCTTTGATTTGGCCATCCGCTTTTCTCTTGGCAATTAATCTGCTTAGGCCTTCCATTAGTATGACAAACATAAAAGGGGATAAAGGGTCCCCTTGTCTTATGCCTCTTGAAGGGCTGAAGGGCGTGGAAGGAGTTCCATTCACCATAATAGAATATCTCGGGGGTTTGATAAGTGCTAAGATCCATTTGGTCCACGGCTTGCTGAAGCCAAAAGCGTCTAAAATTGCTTCCAGGTAAGTCCAACTCACCTTGTCATAAGCTTTGGATAGGTCCAACTGCATTAGCATTCCCGCTACCTTCCTTGAATGAAGAGAGTGAATCATCTCCTGGGCTAGCAAAATGTTGTCTAGAATCTGCCTTCCTTCTATGTAGCCTGACTGTTCTTGCGAAATGATGCCCGGGAGGATCATCTTCAACCTGTTGGCAATAACTTTTGATATGATCTTGTATATGACGTTGCAGAGGGCTATTGGTCTGAACTTTTCCGGAGTCTTGGCCTTCTCTACTTTGGGAACCAGAGCAATGAAGGTTGAATTGAGAGATTTAAGGATAGTTTTAGATCTTCTTGAGTCTTCCACAATCTCCCAAATATCGTTCTTGACAATTTTCCAGCAGGCTTTGTAGAAATTGATGGTGAATCCATCCGGTCCCGGTGATTTGTCATTAGGCATGTTCCTGACTGCTTCCTCAACTTCTTCCATAGTGATCGTCTTTCTTAGGGCCCAATTCTGCTCCACTGTGATTGAGTTGGGAATGGCATTGGTTATTTCTTGAATGGCTGCCTCCCTATTGATCTCCGGTTCTCGTGCTATGTTGCTGAAGTGATTTGAAAGTAGAGCTGAAATATCCGTATGATTTCTAAGGATTTCGCCTTCACTGTTCTTCATCTCCAGGATTTTGTTGGCACTTCTATAATCCATGGCCGATCTATGGAAAAATTTAGTATTTTGCTCTCCTTCCTTTAGCCAAAGAATTCGAGATTTCTGTTTCCATAATGCCTCTTCCTGCTTACATCTATTGTGCCATTGTTGAGTGAGCTCTTTCTCTTGTGCATAAGATTCCTCATCTCTGCAGCCTTCCATCCCGTCCTTGTGAATTTGTTCCAATTTGTGTTCAATGATTGCTTTATCCTGAAAAATATTCCCATAGACTGTTTTGTTCCAGTATTTTAATTTCGATTTGATGTTTTTTAGTTTTTTTTGCAGATTGAACATTTTGGAACCTTCTTCATCTGAAGGTTCTGACCACCACTTTTCCACCATGGTGAGGAAATTGGGGTGTTCGATCCAAAACTTTTCGAATATGAAGGGCTTGTTCCTGGGGGTTCCTGGAACCTCAACTATGAGAGAGATCGGCCAGTGGTCCGATCCTCCACTTGGGAGTATGTTTGACTCCATGATTTTTCCATCTAATAATAAGTTCTCCGAAACTAGAAAGCGATCCAGTCTTGAGGAAATCAGCCTTTCACCCCCCCTTCTGTTGTTCCAGGTGAATTTACCTTGTTTGGGGTAAACATCCACTAATCTTGCATTATCAATAAAGTCTTTAAACTGTTCTCCATCCCTATTAAGCTTCCAGAGCCCTCCTTTTTTCTCCAGGAGGGAAGTGATCATATTGAAGTCCCCTCCCAGGATGAAGTTTGCATTAGGGTGTCTATCCATGAATTTATTTAAGGATTCTAGGAATACAAGTTTATCTTCTAACCTCTGAGGACTGTAGATATTGATGCAAAGGAAAGAGGAAGAGTTACCTGTAGGTTGCATCTCCATGGCCAAGTAGTTCTTGCTGGCTTCAGCTGCTACGACCTGATAGCGTCTGGTGTCCCAAAAGGTTGCTAAGCCTCCTTCGCACCCTTTTCTTTCTATCTCTAGGACTTCAAAGTTTCTTCCTAATTTTATTCGTAGCTTTTCTATGAGAGATTTGTTGCACTTCATTTCTTGTAAAAACAACATATCTGGATTATTTTTTTCCATCTGTCCCTTTAGTAGCCTTTGTTTATTTTGGCTATTCATCCCTCTAGCATTCCAGGATACAATCTTCATAATTAACTAGATTTTAGGAAGGACGGGTACTCACTTAACTGCTTTATCTGACCAGCATTGATCAGGATCTCCCCCAGCTCTTGCAGTTGTTCTCCATTTGATTTGCGGCCTCTGCGCGTTTGTGTACTGAACCAGATATTTTGCCTAGTGATGCTTTTTGTTGAAGGTTACCTCCTTTGAAGATGCCTAGTTTGTGCTTCTGTTTCTCTATGATTTCTTTTTGCCGTGCTATGAAGAGGTCCCTGACCTTCCTTATCTCTTCCTCCGGTGTTGTTTCAATCCCGTTGGCTTTCCATTTGTCCACAAGTGCTGTTAGGTCTAAACCTTCCATTGCTAGTGTTTCTTCTAGCTCCTGATCCTCACTTCCTGCTTCACTAGTTAGCATCTCTGTTTCGTAGTCCGACCCCTCTGTTCTGTCTTGCATTTGGACTTCATCACTGGGAATTCCTGTCGTTTTACCTTCCGCTGGGGGTTGTTCCTGTCCTTCTTGCTCTCCTTCCTTATCCGTGGAGTTCTTTTTTTCCTCCGAGTCAGTCTCCAGGTCTAGATATTCAAAAGGATTACTGAAGAGGTTTTTCCTTGTGTCTCCTCTAATATTCCTTCTTATGTTGGCCCTTTTCCTGTACTTTGGTTTGATATAGTTATTTTTGTCTTTTTTATTCTGGGTTTTGTCTTCTTCTACTTCCTTTCTGTTCAGAGGATAGTCCCTTATCAGATGTCCATGCTCATGACATTTCCGACACCTGAAGGGTATTTGTTCATAATCTAACGCTTGAAAATATTCTTCATCCCTGTACTCCAGCCATACCCCTTCATGGAGTGCTCCAGATACATCCATTTCGACACAGATTCTTGCACAAGAAGTATATCTTTTCTGCAGAGTAGCTTCCGATGCTTTGACAAACGTTCCTAGCTTATCCCCTATTTTCTTTAAGGCAGTCAACCCCCAGTAATCTATCGGAAGAGAGAAGAGTCTTATCCATACCGCGACTTGAGTAAAAGATTCTTTTTCCGGGACGAAGTTCGGCTGCTAGGGTCTCATATATAAACCTGTTGGATTCTCCCTCCTTCTCCGGTTGCTTCTTACTGTTGTCTTTTTGTTCTTTGTCTGCTTGCGGTTCAGCTTCCTCCTTTCCTGAGGGCTGAAACTTTGCAGCGGTTTCGTCTCGATTGCTTCCCCTGTTCTGCTCCTCTGAGAACCTGACTTCTGCAGAGAAAACAGTCTTGTCAGACATAATTGGTGTCTTCTCCTTTTTTCCTTTGTTGTTAAGCAGTGAAAAACCCTCTTGCGCCTAGATGTAACTGCACATCTCCTTTTGGTTTCCACATCTGCCTTATCCATTGGCAGAGAGTCCTCTCAGTTGGCCAGATTCCCATGAATTTGCAGATGATGGCATGTTCAGCCATGTGCTCCCTGTAGGTCTGGATTTCCGGGTCAGAGATTGTCACCCGTAGACTGTTAGTTTTCTTTGGCTTACAGGCACTGCTAGTGGTCTGGTGTCTGTTGGGAGGCGCGCTGCATTCTCCCTCCTTCTCCGGTTGCTTCTTACTGTTGTCTTTTTGCTCTTTGTCTGCTTGCGGTTCAACTTCCTCCTTTCTTGAGGGCTGAAACTTTGCAGCGGTTTCGTCTCGATTGCTTCCCCTGTTCTGCTCCTCTGAGAACCTGACTTCTGCAGAGAAAACAGTCTTGTCAGACATCATTGCTGTCTTCTCCTTTTTTCCTTTGTTGTTAAGCAGTGAAAAACCCTCTTGCCCCTAGATGTAACTGCACATCTCCTTTTGGTTTCCACATCTGTCTTATCCATTGGCAGAGAGTCCTCTCAGTTGGCCAAATTCCCATGAATTTGCAGATGATGGCATGTTCAGCCATGTGCTCCCTGTAGGTCTGGATTTCCGGGTTAGAGATTGTCACCCGTAGACTGTCAGTTTTCTTTGGCTTACAGGCACTGCTAGTGGTCTGGTGTCTGTTGGGAGGCGTGCTGGATTCTCCCTCCTTCTCTGGTTGCTTCTTATTGTTGTCTTTTTGTTCTTTGTCTGCTTGCGGTTCAGCTTCCTCCTTTCCTGAGGGCTGAAACTTTGCAGCGGTTTCGTCTCGATTGCTTCCCCTGTTCTGCTCCTCTGAAAACCTGACTTCTGCAGAGAAAACAGTCTTGTCAGACATCATTGGTGTCTTCTCCGTTTTGCCTTTGTTGTTAAGCAATGAGCTGTTCTAACCCTCTATTCTGACTCCTTCCTTCATGTTCTGATGTCGTTTCTGCAGGATTACCTGCCTGAAGGTAGGGGTCCCACTGGACCCCTCTGCCCCCATCCAGTCCGACAGCAAACGCCCCTTTCGAAACAGTGCTGCCAGTCTAGATTTGTGGTTCTCCAGGCCTGTTACAGACGCTGTCAAGGCGGAACCCTAGATCAATACCTAAACTCTAACAGTCGCCATGAGAGCTCGCCTCTGGTCCTCTTCTATTCCTCTAATCTCAATGATCTTAACTCCACAGACTGATGATCTTTCAACTTTATTCATATCAAATCTATAATGTTAAGACTCTAAACCCAAGGGATTAATAATAAACTATGGGATTAATATTAACCCCTAGGATTAATTTTGTAACCTCTAATATTATTATATCAAACCTAAGATTAATATTATAAACGCTAATATTTTATTATACATATTAGCGATTAATATAATAAACCCAAATGATTAATAAAACTAAAGAGATTAATAATATTATAAACCCAAAGAGATTGACATTTTTTTTTTTAACATCATCGGTTGCTATATTACTTTTCGAAAAGAAAGAAGGAGGTGAAGACTGCTCCCCTATAGTACAAAATTATTCACCGAGTGGTGCTAGGACAGAAGGATTTACAACAACAAAATCTTCCAGGTTCCTGCCACTTAGGCTTTGAAATAAAAGCTAAATTGAAATATATCCTGACAGATTGAAACACTAAAAGAAAACATTTGCAAAACATTATCAATCAATATTGAGATGGTTGATATGCCTGACTATAATAAATGAAGAGAAGCCTGATATGCCTGATTGAAGCACCTCGCTAATCCATGCCAAAAAAATAAGAGAACCCTTATATCCATGTTTGAAGTGCCTGGCTGATCCGTGCCAAAAAAGCAGATGAGGACAAGTCCTTAGAAGAAGAGAGGCCCGAGGCTTGATCTTGGAATGCTGCTCTTAGGGACACTGTTATTTGAGCGCTGTAAATGGAATATGCTTCCCGGAGGGAGGATCCTTGAGGGAAGGGTACCTAAAGATTCCAGAGGAAGGGGGGGGTTCTGAGACAAGAGACAAAGACAGGTCCGCAGGTTTCGAGCGATCAATGGAACAGAAAGGGAAAAAGGTAGGATTAAGGAAGAGAAGGGGTTCAAAATGGTGATCTCAGAGTATAAGGGAGAAATCGCAAGAGGGTAGGGGGGGGTCTTGATGGTGAAACGGGGATGCAGGGAGGGCAGGCCCGAGGGAAGAAAAAAAAACGATTTCCTGACTGATATCTCATGCTAATGGATTTTTTGAGTGTGCCAAATCCCTCTGTATATCTTAGTCACAATGAGAGTTTTATGATTCTTCAATCCTTCCATCATGTCAGAACTTACTGACTTATTGCAAAGCTAATTGAGAAAAAAGTTGTTCACAGTCATGGCAAATGATGATAAGTCTCCAAGCCATTGCAGACTAGACAACCCAGAGGTCTAGCACATGCCTTGTTGGCCTGTATGTCAACATTTTTGTTTAAGCTGCGGAGAATATGATGGAAGCGTAGATCTTTCATAAGGTGAGCTAGAATGTGACAACGACTTAAAATCTGATGGAGGAAAACATTGAGGGGATATCTCTTCTGGACCATTGAACTAATAAACACTGTCGAATCTCCAAAGATGAAGGGTGCATCTGTACCAAGCTTCCCAAACTGAATAAGTCCCTGGTATAGGGCCAGGACTTCTTGCTTGTTGTTGGAAATGTGGCCGAGACCCCATTCATATGATAAAACAATGTCCCCATTAGCATTAAATATCACTCCTCCAGCTCCTGCAGCCCCAGGGTTCAACTTTGAAACCCCGTTAAAAAAAGACAGTACCTGTTGCAATTTTGTATCCATGCTGCAAACTTGTTTTCTTTGAGTCTAATTTTCCAATTATGAGGGACAGTGTTTTTCCTATTGCTAGCAATGCTACCTATCTTTCTGTTGTTGTTTTTGTCCAACAAGTGTCCAATGAAGCTTCGTTCTTCCACACTGAGCTCAGTGATGTCTATATTCCTCTAGTTCTTGGCTGATATGGTTTCAAGGGCGAGACCCCTCGCTTTGCCGCAAAGACTTCTAATATTCGAACCCTTGTCCTTAAAAACTTTTCGATCGCGAGCCAACCAAATATTCCATAACATGGTGTAAGGGAGAATATCCCAAACCCTCTTCGCTATGTTATTCTTCCTTCACTGCCAAGGGTAATTATTTTTCCACTTGTGCAGAATTTCTCCTATGGTGTTTTGGTTGCTCCACGGAATCTGATTGTTCTGAGACAAGTTTTCCCAACATTCAATAGCAAAGGGGCAGTCAATAAACAGGTGATGGATGGATTCCTCAGTAGCCAAGCAGTTAGGACAACGAGAGGGATCGATGATACCACGCCTTTGCAGATTTTTGGCAGTAAGAGTTTTTCCTTTAAGAAGAGTCCATATAAAAAAAAAAAAAAAAAAATGGAAGGGCCTCAGACTTCCAAACAACCTTCCAATGGTTCTAGATTGGCATGGGATGATTGTTGTTGCAGAGGAATTGGTGGGTAACCTTAATGGTATATAAAGATCCAGAAGGGTCCCATCTGAACCCATCTAAAGTATTCTTTTTGACAGGGGCTATACTATGCAAATGAGATTGGAGGGCTGACAAACTAACTTTGAGATCATTGGGTATAACAGGCAAAGACAAATTAGACCATACTAGGGATGAAGGATCCCACTGAGAGATCTGATCCAAATGATGGATACTAGCTCTTTCAAAAAAAAAGAGGATGGGATTGACTCCTGCTTGTGTATTAATAGGTTGTTTTCCCATGATTTTGTCAACTCCAATATTGATGCTTGCTCCTCCCTTGGGAATTTTGGACGTATTTTGGGCAATTATAGGAATTGCGTTTTTGCATAAGTGCCAAATTTTGGTGGAGTCTCTGTTGGGGATGTCTTGATTGAGGAGATGATGCCTTGGAAAATTTGAATATTTGATTCAAATACCCTTTTCCACCATGCAGGAAGGCCGGTTATGAGTCTCCAAACAATTTTTCCTCCGAAAGCTAAGTTAATAAATTTGGGGGATCTGATGCCAAGACCACCTCAGTCTTGGGGCTGAATTACTTGCTTCCAGTTGATCAAATTGAACTTCTTTTTGTCATGTTTCCCTCCTTGCCACAATAATTGGCGAAGGATGCCTTCCATTTTGTGGTGAAAGGAGGCAGGGGCTTGAAGAAGAGTAAATTGGTATAAAGGTAAAGAGGATATAACGGATTTAAGAAGGGTGAGATGACCAGCTAGGTTAAGCCATATGGAGCCCCACTATTGGACTTTCCTTTTCATCTTATCGATTATAGTGTCCCAGACTTCTGCCCTCAAGGGTCCTGCGCTTACAAGAATGCCCAAATATGAAAAATGAGTCCAGTCGTAGTTGCATGAGACCCCAAATGTTGTAGCAATATTATGGAGGACCTATGCTATTGTATTCCAACCATAAATACAACTTTTTTTTTATTAACCATACCACCAGAGTAATCCATGAATTTATCCAGAAACACTTTGAAACGCCTGACTATTTTGATAGAAGCCCCTCCAATTAGAAAGGTGTCATCTGCAAATTGCGAGTGATTGATATTCTTGACTCCATTCCCAAATTTAATTCCTGTTATGAGGCCAACCCTTCGATGGAAATCTAGCGCTTTGCTAAATGATTCAGCCATCATAATAAAAAGATAAGGTGAGAGAGGGAAACCTTGTCTTAGACCATGGGAGGATTGGAAAGCATCACATGGTCTACCATTTACGAGAGGGTTGATCCATGGCCCGGTGATGCAGGCTTTGATTAGGTTAAGAAATCCTGCATCAAATCCCATATTCTTCAAGACAGCCAAGAGAAAAGAGTGTCTCACTCTATCAAAAGCATTGGCCAGATCAAGTTTGAGTATAAATCCTTTCTCATTCCTGGACTGGATCAAATGAATGGCTTCTTGTACTAGGAGGATGGAGTCAGTTATATGTCTATTTTCTAAGAACCCCACTTCATTTTCAGAGATGAGGGATGGGAGGAAGGGTTTGAGGTGAGAGGCAATGACTTTGGACAAGATTTTCTAGGAAGAATTACAAAGAGATATAGGACGGAATCGGGCAAATGAAGAGGGCCGGGTTTCTTTGGGTATGAGGGCCAGATGAGTGGCGTTGGTGGACCCCCCTATTTTGCACTTTCCCTGGATCCATTTTAACATTTTTATCAGATCTTTTTTTATGATTCCCAAGAATGTTTGATAGAAACATATGGGAAAGCCATTAGGACCTGGGGCTTTGTGAGGCTGAAGAGCGCTTACCGATCTACTAACTTCTTCCTCATCGATCTCTTTAGTTAAACTATCATTTATTTGTTTGCTTATCCTTGTAGGAAGATGTTGTAATAGCTCAGTATAGTCCTCATGTTCTTTAGTTTCTGTAAGGAGGTCTCGAAAATGTTCTGTTGCTATCCTTCGGATGATGTCTTGATTTACTTGCATGTTACCTTCAGCATCTATAATGAAGCTTATGCTATTCCTTATCTTTTTGGTTGTTGTTTGTTTGTGAAAAAAGGTTGAGTTCCTGTCTCCCCCTGCAGCCACAGTTGCCTCGATTTTAGTCTCCATTTTAATTCCTCTGCACTTGTAACCCAGCACAATTGTGAATAGAGGTCGCTTTCTTGTTGTTTTCTTTCTTGGGAGAGGCCAAACTCCTCTATCACTCTTTGCATGCTTTTAAGGTTGTTTTAAAGCTCCTTTTTTTCCTTTTCAGGTTCTTTATAGCTTGCTTTGGCCCATTCTTTAATTTCCTGTTTGGTTTTTTTTAATTTGGACTCCCACATGAATCTAGGGGACCCTTCAACGTGCTGACTCCAGGTACTGAGGACGATTTCTACTACTGCTGGTATGTTGTTCCAAAGGGAGCTATACCTGAAGGGGATAGGTCCAAGATTGCTATGATTTTCCAGCGTGAGCGTGATAGGGAAATGGTCTGAAGCAGGGCATGTCAAAACGCTGGCGTATCCAATAGAAAACACGGAAAGTAGTGAAACATTAATTAGAATTCTATCTAAGTATGGGGGATTACGCAGTGCATTATATTAGATATCATTTTGGGATTCAACTGCATTAAGTAAGTCATTCAAACGTATGACCATTTCCATGAGAGGTAGTCGTAACTGACTAATTTCTCATGATTTTTGAATAGTTCACTTAACACTCATTGCATCGGGTGATGCTCACAGGGGTGAAGAAGTGGGATTGAAACTAGTGAAATGTGGAGAGCGAATCACATAGCATCAGTCATCACTTTCGGGGCTTGCACCCGGTAACCAAGACTTCCCAGGAGGTCACCCATCCCAGAATTCCTCTGGCTCAAGCGCGCTTAACTGTGGAGTTTTTCCACAATAAAGCCCACTTAGCTTGCTACCCCATTTGCAAAACCTTAGCAAGTATTGTGCCTCATGAACCATTCAAGTAGAGATCCCTTGACTCTTTTTGAATTAAGTATGGGGGATTACGCAGTGCATTATATTAGATATCATTTTGGGATTCAACTGCGTTAAGTAAGTCATTCAAACGTATGACCATTTCCATGAGAGGTAGTCGTAACTGACTAATTTCTCATGATTTTTGAATAGTTCACTTAGCACTCATTGCATCGGGTGATGCTCACAGGGGTGAAGAAGTGGGATTGAAACTAGTGAAATGTGGAGAACGAATCACATAGCATAAACCATCACTTCCGGGGCTTGCACCCGGTAACTAGGACTTCTTAGGAGGTCACCCATCCCAAATCTCCTCTAGCTCAAGCGCGCTTAACTGTGGAGTTTTTCCCCACAATGAATCCCACTTAGCTTGCTACCCCATTTGCAAAACCTTAGCAAGTATTGTGCCTCATGAACCATTCAAGTAGAGATCCCTTGACTCTTTTTGAATTTAAGTATGGGGGTTTACGCAGTGCATTATATTAGATATCATTTTGGGATTCAACTGCGTTAAGTAAGTCATTCAACGTATGACCATTTCCATGAGAGGTAGTCGTAACTGACTAATTTCTCATGATTTTTGAATAGTTCACTTAGCACTCATTGCATCGGGTGATGCTCACAGGGGTGAAGAAGTGGGATTGAAACTAGTGAAATGTGGAGAATGAATCACATAGCATCAATCATCAATTCGGGGGCTTGCACCCGGTAACCAGGACTTCCCAGGAGGTCACCCATCCTAGAACTCCTCTGGCTCAAGCGCGCTTAACTGTGGAGTTTTTCCACAATCAAGCCCCCTTAGCTTGCTACCCCATTTGCAAAACCTTAGCAAGTATTGTGCCTCATGAACCATTCAAGTAGAGATCCCTTGACTCTTTTTGATTTTAAGTATGGGGGATTACGCAGTGTATTATATTAGATATCATTTTGGGATTCAACTGCGTTAAGTAAGTCATTCAAACGTATGACCATTTCCATGAGAGGTAGTCGTAACTGACTAATTTCTCATGATTTTTGAATAGTTCACTTAGCACT
>APFE030621367.1:83796-124982 GCA_000404065.3 Pinus taeda
TGTGATTCATTTCACTAGTTTCAATCCCACTTCTTCACCCCTGTGAGCTTCACCCGATGCAATGAGTGCTAAGTGAACTATTCAAAAATCATGAGAAATTAGTCAGTTACGACCACCTCTCATGGAAATGGTCATACCTGAATGACTTACTTAACGCAGCTGAATCCCAAAATGATATCTAATATAATGCACTGCGTAATCCCCCATACTTAAATTCAAAAAGAGTCAAGGGATCTCTACTTGAATGGTTCATGAGGCACAATACTTGCTAAGGTTTTGCAAATGGGGTAGCAAGCTAAGTGGGCTTGATTGTGGAGAAAAAACTCCACAGTTAAGCGTGCTTGAGCCAGAGGAGATCTGGGATGGGTGACCTCCTGTGAAGTCTTGGTTACTGGGTGCAAGCCCCGGAAGTGATGATTGATGCTATGTGATTCATTCTCCACATTTCACTAGTTTCAATCCCACTTCTTCACCCCTGTGAGCATCACCCGATGCAACGAGTGCTAAGTGAACTATTCAAAAATCATGAGAAATTAGTCAGTTACGACTACCTCTCATGGACATGGTCATATGTGAATGACTTACTTAACGCAGTTGAATCCCAAAATGATATCTAATATAATGCACTGCGTAATCCCCCATACTTAAATTCAAAAAGAGTCAAGGGATCTCTAACTTGAATGGTTCATGAGGCACAATACTTGCTAAGGTTTTGCAAATGGGGTAGCAAGCTAAGTGGGCTTGCTTGTGGAAAAACTCCACAGTTAAGCGCGCTTGAGCCAGAGGAGTTCTGGGATGGGTGACCTCCTAGGAAGTCCTGGTTACCGGGTGCAAGCCCCGGACGTGATGATTGATGCTATGTGATTCGTTCTCCACATTTCACTAGTTTCAATCCCACTTCTTCACCCCTGTGAGCATCACCCGATGCAATGAGTGCTAAGTGAACTATTCAAAAAACATGAGAAATTAGTCAGTTACGACTACCTCTCATGGAAATGGTCATACGTTTGAATGACTTACTTAACGCAGTTGAATCCCAAAATGATATCTAATATAATGCACTGCGTAATCCCCCATACTTAAATTCAAAAAGAGTCAAGGGATCTCTACTTGAATGGTTCATGAGGCACAATACTTGCTAAGGTTTTGCAAATGGGGTAGCAAGCTAAGTGGGCTTGATTGTGGGGAAAAACTCCACAGTTAAGCGCGCTTGAGCCAGAGGAGTTCTGGGATGGGTGACCTCCTGGGAAGTCCTGGTTACCGGGTGCAAGCCCCGGAAGTGATGATTGATGCTATGTGATTCGTTCTCCACATTTCACTAGTTTCAATCCCACTTCTTCACCCCTGTGAGCTCACCCGATGCAATGAGTGCTAAGTGAACTATTCAAAAATCATGAGAAATTAGTCAGTTACGACTACCTCTCATGGAAATGGTCATACGTTTGAATGACTTACTTAACGCAGTTGAATCCCAAAATGACATCTGATAGAATTCTATCTAATCTTTCCATAATGTTACCTGCGCCAGTCTTACAATTACTCCATGTATATCGTTGATTTTTTGGTACAATGTCCATAAGTTCATATTCTTGCATGATGTTTTCAAGATGGGTTCTATAGGGGTCAGAAGCGAAGCTACCACCTCTCTTTTCATTGGCATGGAGGATAAGGTTGAAATTGCCTCCCAAAATAATGTTGGAGCTGCCTTCTTCATCAATGTTGGCCTTTAGATCACGCCAACAACAATCCTTGTCTCTGAAATGGTTGGGCACATAAATGTTGTAGGTGATTACAGTTTGCCTATCTTCTTTGTTTTCCAAGACTGTTTTGATCTAGTGTTGATTGATGATTTTTGAATTACAGTTCCATATGTTTTGGTTCCAGATAGTGGCTATTCCTCCTGAAGCTCCTCTTGCTTCACTGATGCTTCCTTTAAACTGTATTTGTTGTTCTATAATACCATTCATTTCCCACTGACCTTGCTTTGTTTCTTGCAGTAAAATAATTCCAGGTTTCTCATGATGTATAAGATCTCTAAGGGCTACTATCTTGGAGGGGTGCCCAAATCCCCTGCTGTTCCAAGACAGGATTTTTATCATTGCAATTGTGGTGTTTGGGGTGGTGCTCGCCCCCCTTGTTCCTTGTTATATGTTTCTTTGTCATGTTGACCCAGGATGAAAGATTATATGGGTGTCTGAGTTCCCATAGCTATATCGTTCTGTGCGTTCTCATCGCAATGCTACTTGGTAGATTTCCTACTCGGACCAGGTTTCTTATAAGTATCACTAGATCCTCCATGGTCTTTGGAAGAGCTCCTGGTGATTCTATTTATGGGAGAATCAAGAGGGGGCTGATAGGAGATGATCAGGGGCAAGGTGGATTTGGAAGAGCTTTGGGGGAGGCTTTCAAGAGAGGGAGGATTTAGGGGGTGGCTTTCAGGGAGAGAAAGAATAGAGAAGGGGTTAGATGAAGGGGGTGGAGAAGGGGAGTAGGGAGGAGATTTGGAGGGTGCAGGAGAAGAGGGGGAAGGAAGACCTGCTGTAGAGGTTGATGGGTCTGCTTCAGGGGTAGCTTTAACGAGGGAGGCCGATTTTTTTTTTTTAACCACTTCCCATTGTTCCTCTTGTGGACTGTTTTCTACATTAATAAGCTTAGTACATCAGTTTGTAAAGTGGCCGTACTCGTGACATACCTTGCACTTGAACAGGATCTGCTCGTGATCCAGCTACTGAATATGGCTCCAATCATCCACTTTGAGCTTGATGGCTTCAGGGAGGCCTTTGCCGAGATCCACTTCAACACAAATTCGGGCACACGCTTGCATGTTTTCTTTTGGCTCGCTTCGATCAACATATTTTCCAACCGCATTCCCAATGGCTCAAACCGAATCATCCCCGTAGCAGTGAAGGGAGAGATGAGGGAGTCGGACCCAAACCGGAACAACATTAGGGAGATCGAGCTCAGGATCAAAATCAGGGGTCCATTTGTTGAGACACGGGCCCCTGGAATCCATGAAATAGGGCCTGTTTCTGAAAACTAAGTCCTTGTCTTCTTTGGATTCAAACTGAAATGTGAAGTACGCTTTCCCGCAAAATCTGATGGATATTTTCGCTTGTATCTTATCAGACCAGTTTCTCTCAACCCATCTCTGGATGGTTTTCGGAGAGGGCTACAGACCCGTGAACTGACTAATGAGTCCTTTTTCTGCCAGCGACAGGGCAGCCATGCGAGGTAGGGCAGGAGGCAAGAGAACTTCTTGAAGGTTGTCTAGCTTCTTGACACATTTTGAATCAGCAGGTTGAGGGCACTGAGGAGGTAATGATTTCACTAAGTTGGAGAACGCCTGTTGAATGTCGACCCCTTCTGGTGGAGCCTCCGGAGGGGCCATGAGCGATAATCGAAAACCCAAATGGCTGCGCAACAGGGAACCCTAGGTAGCGCGCGCAGCATCTCCACTTAACCTTTGTCGTTAATTTGTTGATCAGAAATATGGGACGATTGACATTAAACCCTAAGATAAATATTATAAGCCTAAGGGGTTATAAACCCTACAAATAATATTATAAATCCTAATATATTGTTATACATATTAGAGATTAATATTCTAAAGTCATGAGATTATTAATATTATAAACCAAATGGATTATTATTATAAGACGAGGTGATTATAAACCCTAAGCTTAATATTATAAACTCAAGGGATTAAAAACCTTACCATTAATATTATAAACCCTATAGTTATAAACCTTACGATTAATATTATAAACCCTATAGTTATAAACCTTACACACGAGGGATTATAAACTTAATGGAATAATATTAAACCTCACGATTAATTTTATAAACCCTAAGATTATTAACATATTAGGGATTAATAAAACGAGGGGATTGGTAATATTATAAACCTAAGAGATTTATATTAAACACTAGGATTAATATTGTAAGCCTAAAAGAGAAAAATGGTAAGATTAATATTATAAACTCGAGGGATTGTAAAACTAAAAGACTAATATAAACTCACAGACTAATTTTATAAATCCTAATAGTTTTCTCTCCACAAGGGAAGACTTTGTTTTCTAATTTTTAATATTTTTAATAACAAATATAAAATATTTTTTGATTAACATTACTATGAATATTAATTTTACAATTTAAATGTTATTAATAATTTTAAGATGATTTCTTCGAAAAACATTAAAACATATCCCTTAAGTAGATCTTGGTCCCGGAACTATTAAAAGAATAAAATGATGGGATTGACACAGTGAAGGACTGGCGACTGTAGCGACCTGGCTAGGGTTCAGAGGGAATCCCCCTCTACGGCGCTGACAGTTCTGCAGGACGGGACCGATTGCTGCGCCGACTCCGCTGCGTAGCTCCAGTGCTGCCAGGGATCCGTCACCCGCCATGGGTCTGCCCCCCGGGGGGGGCGTCACAGGCCTCCGCCTCACAAAGTAAGACAAACAAGGGAGTCATTTTCGGTTCGTTAGATCCTAATCTGATAGCCTCTGAGAATCAGCAACACGACAGCAACAATGATCAGCCTGAGGTACATGACTCAAAGGCGGACAGCCCAAAGGTAACCTCCTCCACCTGCCGCCCAGTAGCCAAGGAAAGGCCAAGAATAGAACTTCCAGGGGATGTAATCGATAGCAGAATAGAGTACATGCAAGACCATGCAATCATGGGTAAGTTCATAGGGTTCTGGCCAACGGAACGAGCCCTAAGAGGATGGATCGCAGCCAAATGGAAGCCAAAGGGAGATATCACTCTCCAGCTAGGGGCGAAGGGCTTCTTTACTGTCATATTCTACTGTCTGGAAGACAAATACAGAGTCCTGGGAGAAGGACCATACTTCTTCAACTCTGCAGGTCTTTACCTCAGAGATTGGAAACCCAAGTTCAACCCTGACAAAGAGGATCTATCATGGGCCCCGGTCTGGATCAAACTCTACTCACTACCGGATGAGTACTGGGAAGAAAAATGTCTGATGAAGATAGGCAATGGCATGGGTCGGTATATCAGAGCGGCAGAGGAGACAAAAAACCATAAGTTCATTTCCTATGCTCGAATCTGTGTGTTTATTAAACTAAATGAAGCTCTTCCTGAATCAGTCACTCTTGCCCACCGAGATGAGGAGTTAATCCAACCCCTCGATTATGAGCATGTGCCTTTTAGGTGCAGGAGATGCCATGTAATAGGGCACGTCTTCAGGGACTGCCCCCTCAATGTCAAAACAAGTGCCCCTGAAACCCCTGATATCCCCTCGCAAGATGGCTTCACCAAAGTTACGAACAGAAAACGCATGCACAAAAAACCCCAAAATGGGCCAAAACCCCAGCCATCCAAACCCCTAAATCAAGCCTCCAAGAACAACTATGAGTCCCTTGGAAATCTCTCTGAAGATCTGCCCCCTTCTCCTAACGACTCCTCCACCCGTCCCTCCTCTTCCACCTCTCCCCCCCCCAGCAGTCACCCTTCATCATCCAAATCTCCCTCCATTCCGACTACCATCCTAAGCAGACATCAGGCTAACCCAGAAGATCCTATCAAAGAAATGGAGATAGATGGCAAACTGACTACCCTACAGAATGGGGAAACTCCACAGGAAGAAACCGATTAGGCGCAAATCATGGAGGAAGAACCAGAAAGCATCGATCTACATGGTCTGGACATCATAGAATTGGAACTGAAGTGCCAGAAGAAAGCATATGAAAAGATCTCAGATTCTGACATAGACAAGCTGGAAGTAGTCATATCCAGAGCGTTCCACCAGCACCAGCTAGGTATCCAACCAGGTGGCACATGGAGCAGCAATCTGAAACCAAAGGATACAAAGAAAAGAGTAAGGAAGACTGATCTCCAAAGAACAATAGAGATAGGGAAAATCCTGGTTGACTCAGGTAGATACGCGAAGCTGACGAAGTACTACAGCCCC
This sequence comes from Pinus taeda, assembly GCA_000404065.3. Lineage (NCBI taxonomy): Eukaryota > Viridiplantae > Streptophyta > Pinopsida > Pinales > Pinaceae > Pinus > Pinus taeda. The sequence continues at coordinate 89,735 of APFE030621367.1, forward strand.
ACCCAAAATAGTTAACTATGAAGCTCGTCTCATGGAACGTTAGAGGGCTCAACAGCCCAGGAAAATCTAGAATGTTAAAAAACATGATCCAAATGGAAAAACCCCAGATGTGTTTTCTCCAGGAAACAAAGTGCAACAGTGCCAGACTAGACAACATTCTCTCAAAAGCATGGCCCGGATGCAAATCAGTAGTGGTGGATGCAACTGGAGCATCAGGTGGACTTGCCATAGCCTGGAATGCTCAAGCCATATCGCTCACGGACTTTCACGCCTCTCACCATTTTATCCAAGCAGTCTTCCACATTTTGGGTACCAACATCCATGGAAATCTATCCAACGTCTACTTTCTGCAGGACGCTGGGAGTAAAAAAGCGCTCCTAGATACTATAGACGCGCTTAGCAGAAACAGGAAGCATCCACTCTGGATTGCAGCAGGGGACTTCAACATGATCACCAAACTAGAGGAGAAAGTCGGAGGCAGAACAAGACTGGAGCCGAAGGTGGATCACTTCAAAGACTTCATTCAAAAGGCCTCCCTCATAGACTTGCCATTCTGCAATGGCACCTTCACCTGGAGCAATCGCAGAGGAGGTAAGCACGAGATAGCATCAAAACTCGATCGCTTCCTAATTTCGGACAATGCAGTGCACCTGGGAGGCGACCTCACTACAGAAATCTTAGCTCACTCAGGCTCGGACCACTGGCCAATAGCTCTCCACTAGCAAAGACCAGGGGACAAAACCAAAAGGCCCTTTAGATTCAAGGGATTTTGGTTGACGCATCCAGCATTCAAGGACTTCATCAGAAACACCTGGAGCTCCTTTCTCCCTCCTGAAGGCACGAAAATGTTCCAGCTCCAGCAAAAGCTCCGCTTCATAAAAGGCCACATCAAACAATGGAATCGAGAGACCTTTGGCAACATATTTGATGCTCAAAGGGAGCTCAATCAGGAACTAAAGGATCTTCACCAGGAAATCATAAATGCAGGGCATACAGAGACCACCCTGGAGAGAGAGCGACACATAACCAGCCAGCTCGAAGAAAGAAGGAAGCAAGAGGAAATCTACTGGAGGCAAAAATCTCGGATACGATGGTTAAAGGAAGGGGAGCGTAACACAAAATTTTTCGACAGAACCACTGTGCAAATGAGGATGCAAAACCAAATCCCTTTTATCCTCAACCAAGAAGGGACAAAAGTCGAAGAGCATAAGCAAATAGAACAAGTCCTTCTCAATCACTTTAAGCAGATGCACCAAGAGCCTTTGGTCGATCGTATCGGGGCAATCAGGAAAATTACAAGTAATATCCCCAAACTCATCAAAGAGCAGCATAATGACATCCTCATGAAACCGATTCAAGTCCAGGAAGTCGATGAAGCGATCGCACAGCTCAAAGAAGGTAAAGCTCCTGGTCCTGATGGTTTCACTACTACTTTCTTCCATACTTTTTGGGATTTGATCAGGGAGGAGGTCTGGCTTGTAGTCGAGGAATCCAGAGCCATGCGCTGGATGCTCCCCTCCCTCAATTCTACATTCATAGCCCTCATCCCCAAAGAAGAGAATTCCATAACTCCTGAGAAATTTAGACCCATTGCCCTCTGTAATGTCCTCTACAAAGTCATCTCCAAGGTCATTGCCAACAGATTAAAACCCCTTCTGCCCATGATCATCTCTCCAGAGCAATCAGGATATGTTGAAGGTCGCCAAATCATGGATGGCATCATTCTCACGCATGAAATCATTCATTCTCTCAAAATCTCCAAGCAAGCTGGGATGCTGCTCAAGCTTGATCTCTCCAAAGCCTTCGACAAGCTCAGCTGGTCCTATATCAAGCATATGTTGATTGCCTTTGGATTCTGTCATTCTTGGGTTCGATGGATTATGAGTCTCATTTCCTCCTCCCACTTTTCACTTCTTGTCAATGGGCTTCCCTCTCGCCCCTTTAAACTGTCCAGGGGCATTCGGCAAGGAGACCCCCTCTCCCCCTTCCTTTTCGTTATCATGGCGGAGGGTCTGGGCAGGCACATCAAACAGGTTCTGCATTCCAACCAGCTTAAAGGTATCTCCATCCACAACTCCCCAGCTTCCTCCCATCAACAATTCGTTGACGACACAATGCTCTATGGTTACCCCTTAGCCAAAGAAGCATCCCTTTTGAAATCCCTGCTCAACGACTTCTCAGAAGCCTCGAGCACTCATGTCAACAGCTCTAAATCTCAAATCTTTTTCTTTCACACGCCTCCCTCAATCAAATCTGCCATAACTCGCATCCTGGGATTCCAAGCAGCCACCCTCCCCTCCACCTACCTGGGCGCACCCCTCACTGCCTCAGCCATCAAGCAACCTGCTTGGCGAGTCTTACTGGGTAAGTTGGATTCTAAGCTCAGCCTCTGGACCTATCGATCCCTCAACTTTGCTATTCGTGTGGTGCTAATCAAATCCGTTCTTCAAGCCATGCCTCTCTATCTCTTTTCCATTCTTGCTGCTCCGAAATGGGTCCTGAAGAGATTGAGAAATATTCAGAGGGACTTTCTATGGGGAAGCTCTGCCACCAATCGTAAATGGGCTCTAGTGAAATGGGATACAGTATGCAAGCCCAAAAGTAAAGGCGGCATAGGACTCAGAGATCCAGAGAAAAGTAACGCCGTCATGAATGCCAAAATCTGGTGGCAATGGTTAATACATCCCGACAAGTTATGGACTAACATCTGGACTGCCAAATACACCAATAACATCCCACAAACAGATCTCATAAGATTCTAGCCCACCCTCAATGGCTCACTCATCTGGAACGCAGCCAAACAACACCATCAGCTCATACAGAAGCACAGCTTTTGGGAAATACGGGATGGACAGAGAGCCAGATTTTGGATGGACGCCTGGAACCAGCAGCCGAAACTATCAAATGTTCTTTCTCCAAGAATAATTCCGGACAGCCAGGAACAGCAACAAGCAACTGTACACAGATTCTGGGAGCAGGCAACGGTCGATGGTTACAGACAATGGCTACCCAGCAATCAAATAACAACAGAAGCAGATGAACAGGAAGCATCAGCACTTGAAGAAGAGCTAAAGAAGAGAAGCATCAGAGAAATAAGCAGCGAAGATATTCTCAGATGGGGATATCTCCCCAAAGGCACCTACTCCATGTCTGAAGCATATAATCTCATAGAGGAATCAAACATCAGACGGGACCCTCTCTGGGATAGAATATGGAATTTCAAAACATGGCCAAAAATTTCACATTTTCTTTGGCTGGTGGGACACAAAAAAATCCTCACCTGGGACAAGCTGAGAAGGCGCAACTTCCACGGGCCCTCAATTTGCCACAATTGCAATAATAATGAAGAAACCATACAGCACCTCCTGGACACTTGCCCAATCGCCAATCAGCTTTGGAGTCAAGCAAGCTTCAGATGTCAAAGACGGTGCAAAGATCGTGAGGACATCATTGACACCATTCGACATTGGCCAAAAAGCCCCTATGACTGTGAGATCCTCAACCATCTATGGAACCACATCCCTGGTACAATAGTATGGAACTTATGGAAAGAAAGGAACAGGCGGATCTTCAAAGACCAAAAGATGCCCACAGAAGAAGTTTGGAACAGAGTGCACAGCAACCTCAGAGAAACCATGCTTCTGAAACATTGGACAGAAGAAGACCTCCCTAAAAAGGATAACGAGAAAAACATCCTGGACAACTGGAAGTTAGATCTCCCCCAAGGAACCACCACCCAGCACAAGTCAAGCAGCGATAACAAGGAGGACAGAAAATGGACAGCCCCACCCACCAACTCCTACAAGCTCAACTCTGATGGAGCTTCTAAAGGAAACCAAGGGAAAGCAGGCTTTGGCGGCATCATTCGCAATCACAAAGGCAATGACATACAGGTCTACTTCGGCAACATTAGATGGGACATCAACAACTCAGCGGAGCTAGAAGGTCTATGGCAAGGACTCCTGGTTGCAAGAAGTCAAAATCTCCAACCACTCATAGTAGAAGGAGATTCCCAGATCATCATTCGAATGGCCACCCGCATTCAAAATGGCTCTCACACCAGGAAAGTAGCAAATAGTTGGCGGCTTGAAGCCCGATTACAAAGCATTGCTCAAGAATTGTACAACCATAGAGCCCTCACCTTCCATCACATCAGAAGAGAGGGGAATAAGGTGGCTGATCTACTAGCCAACATTGGGGTCGAAAGCAGCCATCCGCTCCAAGTTGGAAACTTAAGCATCATCCCCAGCATTCAAAAGACTCGGGAATACAAGGAACTCCTTCAGATTGACATGGAACCCCCAGATGCGGGTGACACTGGGTTTACGCGGGCCGAGCCACATGGCCCCCATGTGATGCCCCATGCAACTTAAATGCTCACTAATGGAGCCGCCATCGACCAACTCCGGCTGTTCCGAGCTCACGGCATTAATGCCGCACAGGGTGACGGGATGGTGGGACGAGGAAGGCGCTCATTTCAATGGCAGGGTGATAAGTATGAAGCCGACGATGGCATCAGGCCATGGCTTCTAGTTAATGCAGCTTGCGGGTGGCAGAATTCTCCGGGGAAAATTTGCAGAGGGAAGAGGCGTGCGCCCTCGCTGGCTGCCCTCTGGTCCTGTAGTCTTTACAATCGGGCATGCTCTTGGGAAGGAGGGAAGGCAAACTCAGAGGTTCGGGCGGCGAACTCTGAGCTCTACAATTCGGCATTAGTAGGCGTCGAACAGTTGGAGGAGGTATCGAAGGTGGTGGTGGTGCTGCTTGGAAGGAGCCAGCGCCGAATTCAGGCTCCTAGGAAGCTGCAAGACCATTCAGCCATGGCCCGACTGCGTCACAGACAGCCCAGCAGAAGGGGCTCGAGACGGGGCTCAAACAGGGGACGTGGGCGTGGTGGTGCAGAGCGGGAGCACCACCACTGCTGCTGCTGTTACTGCTACCGACGGGCAGGGGTGGCACCTCTCCACGCAGGACAAATCACGGAGGTTGGAGGGGTTAGCGAGGAGGGACTTGCCCTCCCGGCGTTTGGTTCTATGGTTTTCACCCTCGGTAATGCGCGTGATCCTCACAGTATCTATGCACATGTCTCGGTTCTCTTCACCCAAGTCCCAGAGGGTGCAGGGGAGGAAGCGCCACCAGGAGGAGAGGATGCACCCAATGCAGGCCCGGAACAAGCCCACCCCTTGCCGCCTCCCCCAAGTGGGGAAGGCACATCGGGGAAAGCCACCATGGCAGACCCCTCCACCTCCAGAGCAACGATAGTCTCAGACGAGGAGCGCGTCAAGTGGGCAGCCATGTGGGAGGGTGTCCCTGAAGGTCTTGGCTGGTGCACGATTGAAGAAGAGAAGCCTCCGGCGGACGGGTAGCCACCCTGCGCGCAACCTCACCCTGCATCAGTCCAGAATGATGTCAAGCGACGGTTACCTGGTTTGGGTCCGAATTCAGTTTATTTCCCTGTTGCTCTTTAAAATTATCAGCTCTTTTTGTTCTAGCCTGGTAATGGGTAGTCGGGTTAACTCAGGCCCAATAGGTTGGGGAGGAACGCCCCTGCGTGGGCTAGATAATTTGCAAGCACCTGGTTAGTGTGAGTCCTGTTTTGGTCATTTTTTTGAAATCGTTTTGGAGCCTCGTTCATCTTCCAGAGGTCTCAGGAAATGTGTCAGTCGCTACCCCTGCGAGGGAGCCTCCTGTTAAGTCAGTGTATCCAAGGTGCCGAGGGTGGCCATGGAGGACGGTGTTATTGTCACGCTACATATGTCTGTAATTTCCTTTATGTACATATAATACAATAGTTAGAACTTTTACTGAGAAAAAAAAAATAATTTTAAGATGATTTCATTAAAAAACATCGTATTCATTTTTAAAAATCATTATAATTAATAATATTATGAATAATACCTTTTTAAAGAATATTAATATTGTATTAATAATGTTGTTAATTCTTATTCTTATTATATTATTATTATTATTATTATTATTATTATTATTATATTATTATTATTAACATTAATTTTAATGTTATTGATATTATTAATAATCATTTTTATTTATGTTCTTTTGAAAAGATACTATTCTTTATCATAATAATCATTATAAAAATATAATTTTTGTTATAAATTATTTATAAACTATTTTAAAAGCTTATTAATAAAATTATAAATCTAAGGCATTAATATTATAGATTTTTTAGATTAATATTTTATCGTTAAGTCAAATTTTGCGTTTTCATATTAATCACTTAAATTTATAATATTAATCCTTAATTTTATAATATTAATAAAATAAAGATGCATTTTTCTAATATATATATATATAAACTACTAATACTATTAATATTAATGTTACAATTTAAATATTATTAATGATTCCAAGTAATTTCAAAAATATTAGTATTGTATTAATTATGTTTAAAACATGTATTAGCCAAAAATTAAAACATGATTAAAGTGATTAAACATGATTATAAATTAAAATTGTATTAAAAATTATTAAAACATATATTAAACATGATTACAACATGTTTAAAACAAGTTTAAAATTAGTATTCTATTAAACATGTTTAAAACCTTATTATTTTAAACATAATTAATATTGTATTAAAGATATTATTAATAATTTTTTATTATTTTTTTTTTGTAAGCTGGGGAGTTACCATTTTCTATTAACCAAATTGAAACCACTACAATCTTAAGGTGGTCTCAACCCGCCCCGAGGGGAAACCGGGTTTATTGACCACCTATAGTTTTTAACTGCTAACCAAAAATAAAAAGTTTTCGGTCCATCTTTCCAGGCTTTGTAAACATCAGCCTTATAACTGTTACTATTGTCATATGACTGCAAATAAAAATTAATATAGATCCTATACATAGCTAATGGAAACTAAGAATTGCACTTGCAAAATTCTTCAAAAAACATGCCTTTTTTTCATTGATTCCCAGCATCATCTTACTGCTCCTTCTCCTTCTTGATTACCAAGCCATTCGCCTCTAGCTGCCGTTGAATATCCTCCAGCCTCTTGTCCTGCATGAGAAGGGTGATTAGGATGTTCTTCAGCTCTTTATTCCGGTTTGGGATCCCCTGTGATAATTCAGCCATTTCCAAGGCTATCTGCTCCATAGCCTTGGCCATAAGCCTTTTCATTACTCAATATAAGTGCAATGACTATTTATATAATGTCATTCGGCCTTGAGTATGTCCAGGATTCGGCAGGAGATGCACCCAGTCCTCTGTTTCTTCCTCAGACTGTGCCTGAATCGCCTCTTCGTCCCAGTGCTCAATTATCCTTCTGATCTTCGGGTTAGTCTTCTCACTATAAGCTCTCTCGGCTATCTGAACCTTTGTCTCAATAGTCCTCCTTCCCTGTCTACCTGCCCCTTCAGCGCTGGTCTCCCCGTCTTCCACTGTACCTTCTTGACAGCAACGACCCCATCTGCTTCTACCCTCTGCTACTCCCCACCTCCTCTGGCCTCCCCTGCCTCATCGACCTCGCCCTCGAATTCGTCTTCCACTCTCTTCCTCAACTTCCCGTTCCTGACTTCCTTCAGCTTCCTCCCTTCCTCTTTTCGTTATCCTGCTTCCTGTGTTTCTCCCATTTCGGCCGCGATTTCCAGTCCCCTGTTCTGCCTTCTCAATTTCCGTTTCGACGTCTTCGCTCCCGTTATCTGAATCATCGTACACTGGTATATAAAATTGCTTTGTGTCCCCCTCCATTATTCCTTTACCTTTTGCATCCTGATTCCCTCGGCCTTGGTTCCCTTCTCCTGCCCGGCTCCTCATCCATCTGCCTACCGACCTACTCCCTTCTGCTGCCATTCTTCCCTCGCTTCTTTGCCTCGCTCTCCGTGTCCCTACTCTTCCTACTCGGCTCCTTGATCCTCCCTCTCTCCCGACTCTGCACCTGAATACCGCCACCCTCTCTTGTTTCTCTACATGCAATTTTCCTCGTTCCGCTTCGCCACCCTTTCTCCCTTATGTTTCCTCTCCTTCTGCGCTTATACCTTACCTCCCTTGCCGCTCTGCTATCCCATTCTTCCATGCTATCATTCCCCTATCTTGTTTCTGACATACTGATGCCTCCACCGTCCTCCTTCTGTACCTTGCTATCCTTTCGCTTTGGTTGAAGATCCTTCTCACTGATCCATTTACCTGTGATAATCATGTTCTGAACCCCGTATGTTCTCACCTGCCTGACACACCGTCGATCATTAATTACCCATCTTGCCACCTTGCTCATCCCGATCGGGTGTCGTGTCCTCATTCTTTCAAATTGTGACTGCTTCATTATGGTCCTGGGTGATTATGTTTTTAAGTTCTTCCCAGCTTTGATCCGCTTCTAATGAGGGCCAGCTGCTCTCCAAACTGCTCCTCGCCTGTTTACTCCCCGAATTAGCCAAAAGGTCTGCGACCCTGCTCCCATTTCGTCTCACATGATTTATTATTTTGTATTCGATTCTATTTAACAGAACCGCTATATCTTGAATAATGCCCGTTGTCCTCCAGCTTTTTGAAACTTTCTCCCAGCTCTTTCCATCCTTTAGTTTGCGCAGCATCCCTATCATTATTTGCGAGTCCCCTTCTATCTCCAGGTTCATGTATCTATTTCTCACTGCTATTCTCAATCCTTGGTGTACCGCCCAGAGCTCTGCTTCGTTGTTCATCATCTCGCCTCCCCATTCCGTGAATACCCACCTTGTTTTTCCTTTGCTATCTCTAAAGATACCTCCTAGGCCTGCTCGTCCAGGGTTACCTTTAGACGCCCCATCAAAGTTCAGTTTTATGAAATGCTCTCCTGGATATCTGAATTGGTTGGGGCTTTGAGCTTGAGGGTTGCTTTTATTCTCTTTTCTGGGATAGATCATACTGAATTCCATATTTAATTTGGAAGCTATTCCTCCTTCCTCTTTCTTCATTCTCCAATCCTCCTCTTCCCATGTCTCTGATAGAACAGTTTCCTTGATCGATTTGCACAGCTCCTCCCAAATTCTTTCAGGTTGATAGCTTTGACCCCTGAAAATCCTCCTATTGCGTTCTTTCCAAAGGAACCATATCACAAAACCTACCGCTAAGTTCCATATTCTTCTTATTACTTTGCTGTGAAATTGTCCTTTGCCCCATTGCATTATGGTGTTCTGAATGCTACTTGGGTCTCTCATTGTCTTCCCGAAGAACGATCTGATCCTCTCCCATAAGTTTCCTGCATAAAGGCATTTATTTAGGATGTGTTCCTGGTTTTCCTCTTCTCTGCTACATAGGCTGCATCTCGAGGGCCCATAATGGCCTCTCTCCTGGATTTTATCCCAGGTTAGAATCCATCCTTTACTGACCAGACATGCGAATATTGCGATTTTCGGCCACCATTTTCTTTCCTAGATTATTCTCCAATCTATTGCACCAGCTTCCCTTTCTTGTTTTGTTATTAAGTTAGGCTTCCTTTACTGTAAAAGTCCCTTTCATTGATCTTCCCCACTTGAGAATGTCCATTCTAGGTCAAGTTTTAATTTTTCTCAATACCACTTCTTTAGTGTAGATTTTCTCCATTTCTTGGTTTATATTATCAAACCGTTCCTCTGGTTTCCTCGAGGTCCTCCATAGTCCACTGTTCTCTTCATTTTGCCAATAATCTCTGACATACTCCATACCTTCCCTCTTCGCTTTCTGTTGAATCTCTTGTAAGGTTTGTATCTATGACATTTTATCTTTCTGCTGCCACCCATCCTCCCAAAATTTGGCGCTGCTTCCTTCACGAATTTCCCAAAAAGCATGTTTATTTACCACGTCTCTGTTCTGACTTTCCAATTCCCATATAGAGGATCCTTTTTGGACTTCTTCAATTCTCAGTCTACCTTTTGTTGAGTCCAGCATGTTATATTTTATTTCCCATATTGTTTTCCACACATCCTTTCCTCCTTGTACCCATCCCCACCATAATTTGGCACCTAAAATCTTATTTAGCATTTCCGGATCCCTTATACCTAATCCTCCTTCCTCTTTTCTTTTTACCAGGTTTTTCCACGAGACTAAGGCCCATTTCCTCTATTGTTTAGGTCCTCCCCAAACAAACTTCCCAAATATTTCTTTCAATTTTGTGCACACTCCTTTTGACGCTGCTCTGATGGGCAAAGGGTAGATAGAGATCGATTGGAGGACTGATTTTAGCAAGACTATTCTACTGGCTATGTTCAAAGACCTAAATGACCAACTTGTCAGGCGTTTCTTAATTTTATCTATAACATCCTACGAGTTTTTCATTCGGGTGGGGTGTATATCCAGCTGGTTCCCCAGATACTTGGTGGGGAGATTCCCTTGTCTAAAACCTAAAGTTCTAGTTAGATGAGCTTTGATAGAATCAGGGGTGTTAAATATAAATGTACATGATTTTTCTTTATTTACCTCCATTCCTGAAGCCTCCATGAAGATTTCAAGCACTCTTTTGATAATCCTTACCTCTTTTATAGTGACTTCTCCAAATAGCATTATGTCGTCTACAAATTGCTGGTGCGTTATTGCTAAGTTGTTTCCCCATGGTTTTAAGCCTTTGATTCTCTTTTCCCTTAGCTCTCTTTTGATGATTTTCCCAATCCCTTCAGCTGCCATTATGAATAGAAAAGGAGAGATGGGGTCTCCTTGCCTTATATCCCTTGTTGCGTTAAAAGTATTCGTTGGGAGACCATTTACCAGTATTGAGAAGATCGGAGTTGAGATCATGTTGTAGACCCATTCAATCCATCTCTTTTCGAAACCAAAAGCTTCAAGCACCATTCTAAGGTATCTCCAGCTCAAGCAGTCATAGGCTTTTGAAAGATCTAGTTTTATCATCATTCCCCGCTGCTTCTTCTGATTTAGGGAATGAATCATCTCCTGTGTAACTACTAGTCCATCCAGTATTTGTCGCCCCTCGACAAAGCTAGTTTGTTCTGGAGAGATGATAATCGGGAGTAGAGGTTTTAGTCTTTTCGCTATCAGAGTGGCTATAATCTTATAAATGACATTGCATAATGCTATTGGGCGAAATCCTTGAGCATCCTCCGACTTGTTACTCTTAGGAATCAGGGTTAGAAAGGTCGAGTTAATACCAGGCCAGATCTTTTGCTTCATTCTTGATTCCTCAACAGTTTCTAAGATTTCCTGCCCCAAGAAGTGCCAACCTGCCTGGTAGAATTCTACTGTGAACCCATCAGGCCCAGGAGCCTTGCCTTTTCTCATATTCATAACAATTTCCTCTACCGCTTCCATAGTAGCTGCCTTCATCAACGCCTTGTTCTGTTTAGTTGTTATGAGTTTTGGTATTTCCTTGCAGATATGATCAATTGCTTCTCCCCGTGCCTCTTGCGATTCAGTGAGGATCTCTTTATGGTAATCCACTAGGACTTTTTCAATTCATCCCTGTTCTATTACCCGTTCCCCCTCCACATTTTTAATTTAAAAGATCCGGTTCCTTTGTCTGTTTTGTATCATCGCTTGATGAAAAAATTTTGTATTCCTTTCGCCCTCGCGCAACCATTTAATCCTTGACTTTTGCTTCCACATAATCTCCTCCTGTTTTCTTCTCTCTTCCAGTTGGTTGAATATTCTACCCTCCTCCTTACTCCGTTCTTCATCCCTTCCTTCCAAGATTATTCTATGCTGAATGTCTTCAATTTCTTTCTCCAATTTCTGTTTTTCCTCCATGATGTTCCCGAACTCCTCTTTGTTCCACTTTCTGGTTTTACCTTTAATTTCCTTCAGCTTCAATTGAATGGTATGCATTTTTCCTTTCCCTTTAACTCTAATCTGAGTCCACCATTCTTCTAGTTTGTGTAGGAAATCGGGATTTATGAGCCAAAAAGCCTCAAATCTAAAAGGTTTATTACCATTGTTTTTTTTTTATATCAATTTCTAATCGAATCGGCCAATGGTCTGATCCTAGTCCTGGAAGGATTTTTGCTTCTATGAATACATCTCGGTTCAATATTTTTTCAGATAAGAGAAACCTATCTTGTAAATACACCGTTAGTTGTGGGAATATCAACTAGTCTTTGTTCTGTTATTAACTCATTAAACTCCTCCATGCTTTGATCTGGTCGCCTTATACCTCCTTTCTTTTCACCTAAGTTGCGGATCAAGTTAAAATCTCCTCCTATTATCCATAAGTTACCAGGAATAATTCGTCTTATTACCTGCACATTCTTAAGGAAATCCTTCCGATCCCTGGGTAAGTGGGGGCCGTAAACCCTGAGATGAGAATTCTTTCCTCCATTCCTATCAACCTAAACAAACCTATTAATATTCTAGGGAGGCTAATCCATTTTTCAAAAATTACCTCCTGAGGATTCCATATAATTGCTAGACCTCCAGCTGAACCAACGGCATCTTGAGCGAAAATTTTTATAATAATTATAAATAATTTAATTTATAATATTAGATATGATATAACAAGAAACTTAAAAAAAAAGATATAAAAATATTTAATAAATATTTATAAACGTCATAATTGATTATAACTTTTTTTTATACTTTTTTGTTGGTATTAAAACTAAACTTATTTTATTTGGTAACATTAAGTTATCATAAAAATGAAATTATAAAAAATATTATAAAAGCTAAAAACTTAAATTTTTAAAAAACAAAAAATAAAAACCTGAATAATAATTCATCTAATTACTGGAAATTATAAAACCCATAAATGTAAAGCTTCAGAGTTAAAAGCATAAGCTATAACACTTAATGAACTTGGTTAATTTAAGCTCTGTATATATCAATTTATAAAAAAAAATTGGAGAAAACTCTCTCTATATACTTATAATATTTAATTATTTAATTATATTTATTTAAAGGCTGACGACCAGCATATTATCCTCTTAAATTATTTTTACTTTTAACATCACATTTCTTTGACGGTCGTTCAAATGCTTAAAAACTACCGCAAGTAAAAGAGGGACATGTAAAAGATTGTAAATCAAACTATTTAGGTAATGAACTTGTTATTTTGTTAGTATTATTTTTTTTAATATTTAATAACATAAAGCTAATGCTAATTTTTCATTAGATATATAAATTTTGTAATTTAATAACGGTGAAGGGTAGAAGCTAGTCATTTTTTTTACAGGGTTTTTTATTATTATATTTTAAGCAATAATTCATATTCAAATATGTATTTTGTATTCAATTTACAAATTAAAAAGATCTAATTTATTTATTCATTATATTCATGTTAGTTGTTTATACTCATATTCACTATTAGATTCATGTTTTTATATTTTTCATTGGTTCAAATTACTTTTCACAATATTTACTTTTTTATTGTAAAAAAAATCTGAAGTTATTTTACTATTATTCTAACATTTTAAGTTGCATTGTATATGCATCTTTACTTCATACAAATTGACATTTTCAATATCTAGGGAAAAAATTAAAGGTATTTTATAAGTTGACGATATTTTAATTCAGGGTTTCATATAATCTGTCTTTTTTACTCTACAAATTTGAGTGGGCATTTTTTCAAATTTCTCACATGGAAAATATATCTTCATGTTTAATAGCAAAGAGAATTTGGATTTTGATAGATAAAACATAATGAATGGGTGAAATTGATGGACACTTAATGAAACCGATTTGGAATTGGACACATGTTATCAATGTTTTGAAACCATAATCATGTTATTCCGAAATACACCTTTCCACTAACATGACAAGTGTATGTGTAAGGTTTTGTAGTCTTCCCATTCTCGTTAATCCTCATAGGTGTTAATTAACAAATGACATGGTAAATTTTTAATCAAGTTTTGTAAAAATAAAATTTAAATTAAAAAAAGTTTAATCATGTGATTTAGATATACAAGAAAGTTAGTGGTGTGAACTACATCCATTGATTAGTACTGTGAACTACATCCAATAACCAAAATATACTGTCATCCTTAAATTTAAACCCTCCTATCATTTTTTTTAACTAGTAAAATTATTAAAATACTGAATTCCAATGGGGATGCCCTATCCCCGTAACTAACTAATTGATAGGACCAGAATTGAGCGTGTCCTAGACACATGTAGTAATCCCATGGCAGCTTCATTGCTTATTTTTCAGCATAATTGCTTTCCTAATCCCCTTCATTATGCACTTTAAGTTTTCAAAAGTCATTTGGAATCAATTGCTTCTGCCTGGTTAGCCTCCCCATCAGCATCATATGTCTGTCATTCCAACAATGGAAAATGATAGAATACAACCTGTCATGTGTCGACCACTGGTCCAGAGATAGCTCACAAAGTAGGTAATAACTCTTTAAATCAGTAAAACTACAGGTCACGAAGCCATCACGTTGAAATTTTTTTACGGAAAACACACAATATTACAAATCATAGGTGCCGACTCTCACAGTATGTCTATTTATAGAAATTCCACTGGACGTCCGTAACTTTTAAATTCCATAATGGTTACAGATGGCGCTTCGTCTCTATTGAATTCAATGGGCACCGCAGGAAGGAGGGAATGCTTGTCCGGGAAATGAACGGTTGGCATTTTTCTATTTTCAGAAACCCTACTGACACCGGAGGCTTTCTGTTTGCTGTCAAAATATTCACCACATAATTTTGTTGTCCCCACGGAGACCAAATGTTGTAGTACAAAAGGTAACACACTTGAAAGTGTCGTTTCCCAGAATTCAAATCAAAAACTTTTTAATGCTACAGATTCATGAACATCTCAGTCATTTCAAATCAAACAACTTTTCTAGATCGAACAGGTTCATGAACATCTCCAGAATTGAAAAATACCCAACAACAAGATTCAAACTTTGACGTGAATCTGCATGAGTAAACTAACATTACATTATTTTTTCGGTTATTTATTTGTTACATTATGATTATGATGATAACGAACGTAGTATTATTTTATCATTTCATTACTGCTATGACGACATTGTCCTCATTAAGATCGACGTTGTCTGGTTGAACTTCAACGAACAAAGGTTAATTAATCTATTTTAATAAGTTGTTTTTCACGATTAAATTTGAATGGTTATATTTATTTCCATTTTAAATAATATAATTATATTGATGAATGTGGTTGATATAAAGTTACTAAGCATCACATTAATAATTATTAAGTATATTTTGTTAAAGATTAACTATTTTTAATTATTAATAATTATATAAATAATAATAGTTATAGCTATATTATGATGTAAAGAAAGAACAGAGCGAACGAAGGCGATTAGGGTTTAAGCGCGCCCTCTTAGGTCTCTAAATCCCCTGTCACGGCAGGCCTGCAAGGTTCAGACCTCTCGTAACCTTCGCAGATTCGACAGCAGCTGACAAATAGTAAGGTATTGGTCGTCAGCATCATGTCGCCCTCCCAGGGGGGACGCAGCCCCTCCCCCAAATCACGCCAGTCAAAAGCAGAAAGGCCCAACTGCAGAGTCTGAGGCGGACCAAATTGGTACTCAAACGGAAAACATTCAACCCAGAGATGATGAAATGACACAGGCGGAAGGAAATACGGCCAAATCGACCACATGCAGACCAGTCGCCACTGTTACACCCACGGTGGAATTCCCCAGTCACCGAATCAACGCCAGAATACAATATATGAGGGACCATGCTCTGATCGGCAAGTTCATCGGCATATGGCCAACGGAAAAAGCACTCAGAAGTTGGATAAACACAAAATGGACTCCAAAGGGCCACATATCCCTTCGCCTAGGGCCTAAAGGGTTTTTTACTGCGGTCC
This sequence comes from Pinus taeda, assembly GCA_000404065.3. NCBI lineage: Eukaryota > Viridiplantae > Streptophyta > Pinopsida > Pinales > Pinaceae > Pinus > Pinus taeda. The sequence continues at coordinate 105,432 of APFE030621367.1, forward strand.
TTAACTATCTAGAAGATCGAAATCGGATCATAGATGGAGGGCCCTATTTATTCAACTCAGCAGGACTGTATCTCAGAGCATGGGTTGAAAGATTTAACCCGGATAAGGAAGACCTCAGTTACGCTCCAGTCTGGATCAGGCTCTATTCACTACCCTAGGAATACTGGGAATAAACCTCACTGCAAGATATCGGAAATAAGTTGGGCGAGTTCATCAAGGTTGCGGAAGATACAAAGCTCTGTAGATACACTTCATACGCCTGCATCTGCGTCTACATGGATCTTAAACAACCTCTGCCAGATAAGGTAAGATTTAGGCATGAATATTCTGAATGGATCCAAATGATAGATTATGAACATGTTCCATTTAGGTGTAGGAAATGCCATAATCTAGGGCATCTTTTCAGGGACTGCCCTCTAAACAGGAATATGCACACTAGCACAAATGCAGACAATCAGGAAGCAAATGGGTTCACAAAAGTGGTTAATCGCCGAAGAGGTAACAAAAAACCCTCTACCAATGGAAAATCAGATCAGGCTAACAAAGCCAAAGCCCCAAAACCTAATAGCTTTGAGGTCCTAGCCAATCTAGAAACGCAAGATCCAGCTCAAGAAATGCAAAAGGTCAAAGACTTAATCCAAGAACTACCAGAGGGCCCTTCGCAACAGTTAAAGGTCTCTCAATCTAACAAAACGCACACCCCTCAATCTGATCTGCACGCAGAGGGCTCTCAAGAAATGGAAATGGATACCCCAGAATCAAGCTCCAAGAAATCGAAGGAGATAGAGGTAGTCTCCCCAGAGACCTAATTGATGGAAGAAGATCCTGAGAATATTGATATAGGCGAACTAGACATTCTTAGTCTGGAACTAGCATGCAAGACTGGCAACTTTGACAAGATTCCAGACAGGCAACTGGACAAACTCGAAGAAATCCTGAAAAAAGCGCACAAGAAGCACTCTCTCGGAGTGCAAATTGGTAGCCCGTGGGATGGAAAGTTCATCACAAAAGACAGTAAGAAAAGGGGAAGAAAAACCACCTTAGAAAGAACCATCAAGATAGGCGAAGTGCTAGTGGAGTCAGGTCGATATGCGAAGCTGACAAAGTACTTTAATATCCACCCCAATTCTTCTCAATGAAGTTGATATCCTGGAATATAAGAGGGCTCAACAGCCCAAGAAAAGGAAGACTCTTAAAGAACATGCTCATGCAAGAAAAACCCAATATTATTTTTGTGCAAGAAACCAAATGCAATATGTCATTTCTGGAAAAGATAGCAGCAAAAGTATGGCCCGGAGGGAAAGTTACAGCAGTTGATGCTGAAGGAGCCTCTGGAGGCTTAGCAATTCTCTCGGACTCCAGACTAATACAACTTAGCAACATCCATGGCAGCAAAAACTTTATTCAGGCAACCTTCCATTTAATTGGCACCAATACTCATGGTCATCTCACAAATGTTTATTTCCCACAGGATTCTCACTTGAAAGCAGAGATTCTGGATCATCTATCTACTCTCAACTCCAACAAACACTACCCTCTTTGGATAGCAGGAGGGGACTTTAACATGATTGCAAGAACGGAAGAAAAGCAGGGCGGCAGAGACAATGGAATCAGAGATGGACACTTACTCAAAGATTTCACGCAGTCAAATTGGCTAATAGACCTCCCATCAAATAATGGTCTATTCACCTGGACTAATAAAAGAGAAGGAGCACAGAATATAGCTTCAAGGTTAGACCGCTTCCTAATCTCAGATAATGCGCCTTACCTAGGAGGAGATCTCATAACCTCTATCTGCCAATATGAGGATCTCATCACCAGGGAAAATTTTAAGAACCCCCCCTAAATTTACATGTATAATAAATGGGCGAATCTCCATGGTATATAGGAAAAATGGAAGGCGATTTTATCAATAATATGATATTTATATATAATTTTTTGGTGAATCTCTCACCAGGCATGGCGAATATTTTACTCAATTATAAAATCTTGTGTTTATTGAATACACAAATGAAATCATTGCATTTCTTTAAAATATCTTTTGAAATCAAAATTACCGAAATTACATATCGATAACCTAGTGGGTGTAAGATAAAATTCACCCGTGCCACTCACAGAAAGCATGAGAAAAAACCTAATACTATATATAAAACCAAGAAAAAATCAAATTCATCACTTCTAGGGACCTCATAACCACCCTGCCAATACACAAGTATGTTCCTGTTTGCAATTAGAAAAATTACCCAAATTACAATCTGTTTACTCCACTTCTAGGGACCTCGTAACCACCCTGTCAATACACAAGTATGTTCCTGTTTGCAATTAGAAAATTACCCAAATTACAATCTGTTTACTCCAGCATATGTTGGAAAGTTATAGAAGGATGACTAGTGCAATCAATCCATTCCTTTTAGCCCTGGATTTGTTTCAGTTTAAAACAGAAGTATACAAATATACTTGTCCAATGTCTATGCTTTAACCATTCACCTTAAGATGTTTTTACAGTATAATTTCCTAAGTCTATTTAATATCTTCATTATCATAAAAACCAACCTATATCCATCTTAACTCCACATCTACCACTCTTAGGGGATGAAATCTATTTATCCCTCTGAGCACTTGGTAGACCCAGAATTAAGATGGATCTAAGATAGAATTTCCCCTTTAAATAGTCTATGCTCACATGAATACCATGGGTCAATACCATGGGTTATCATAAAACTGGAGCTTAAAAATTACTATTAGTAATTTATAAAAATTAATAAAATTAATAGTTGATTTTTATTTTATTTTATTTTAACCAAGATAAAATGTTTAACATACATTAAATTACAACATCCATTTTTACTTCGGATCAAATATTTTTTCACTCTATGCTAGTTTGCGATATTTGATACCTCTCCGGGGTTAGTAGATCCAGAGTAAAGATGGATCTATTCTGGTTTAATTCTTCCATTTAAATAGGCTACATTCAAGTGAATACCATGGGTCAATACTATGTGCCAGTTTTATTTTTATTACTACTAATATTAGGGTTAATAATGTTTTTTTGCATGGTATATATATTATCATTGGTATAATATATATATATAATATATTTTATATACTATATATTAAATATATTGTTTACCATTACCTCTGTTATTTAATTTTTATTAATTTACCATACCATTCATAAATACAAGGTGACTTATGTTGTAAATATAAAAAAATATTTTATTTGTTTACCAATTAATTTACCATACCTCTTTTACAAATATGGTATTTGGCCCATAGGATTCACTTAAATAAAACCTCTTTCTTGAGCCTTATGTACTAAATATAAAAATAGGTTTTATTTATTTACCATGCATGTAGTTTATTTATATTTTTATTTATTTACCATACCTTACAAATATGGTATTTGGCCCATAGGATTCACTTAAATAAAACCTCTTTCTTGAGCCTTCATAAATAGAACGAGGGTTATGGACTAAATATAAAAACAGGTTTTATTTATTTACCATGCGTCTAGTTTATTTATATTTTTATTTATTTACCATACCTTTTGAGTAAGTATAAAAAGACGTTTTATTTATTTACCATACCTCCACTTTACTTTTTTATTTGTTTACACCCTTGCATGTATATAAGGTGACTTATGGAGTAAATATAAAAAATGCTTTATTTATTTACCATACCTCTCATTTATTTATATTTTTATTAATTTTACCATACCTCTTTTATAAATATGGTATTTGGGCCTTTGGCCCATAGGATTCACTTAAATAAAACCTATTCTTGAAAATGGCGAATGGATTCACTTAAATAAAACCTATTCTTGAAAATGGGTGAATGGAAGGTTGTAACTCCTAATTTCAAGGGCTAAATTTGCCTTTTTTACCCTCTCCCTTAAAATAAGGTGGCTATTTGAGGTGATTTGTAAAAATGTACTATGATACAAAATATTCGCCCACTAAAAATTTAAAACCCCTTAATTTCGCCAAAGGGCGAACATTCGCCCCTAAAATCACCCCTACTAATCACTAACCTATTGAACTGCAATGGCATCGGCCAGGTAATACTACTAAACGCCCTTTCCGCTTTGAGACTTTCTGGCTTACTCATCCAGAATTCAAGGATTTTGTCAGACAAACCTGGATCAAATTCCATCCCACAGGGGGATCCAAAATGTCCAACTTCCAAAAAAAATTGCAATTCCTCAAAAGAGAAATAAAACAATGGAATCAAACCACCTTTGGTAACATTTTTACAGCCCAATCCGCTCTTAATCAGGAAATGAAGCAAGCCCAGCAAAGGATCATCACAGAAGGATGTTCTGAGGAACTAGCAAAACAGGAACGAATCATTGAAGATCAACTTCTCAACAGAGCTCAGCAGGAGGAGATTCTTTGGAGGTAGAAATCACGAATGAGATGGCTGAAAGAGGGAGAGAAGAACACTAATTTCTTTCACAAAACTACAGTGCAACGCAGAATGCACAATCTCATCTCCCACATTCAAAACGATCAAGGAGAAAGAATTGAGACGCATGAAAGCATTGAAGAAAACTTTCTTAGATACTTTAAGAAAGTGCACCAAGAACCAAGCATTGACAGGCTTCCCGCCATAGAGAAAATACTGCAGCAGATACCCAAACTGATCACTGAAGAGCATAATCTTCTTCTCCTCCAACCAATCCTGTTACACGAATTGGATAGCGCTGTGAAACAAATAAAAGTAGGTAAAGCCCCAGGCCCTGACGGATTTACCTCGGATTTCTTTCATCATTTTTGGGATCTCATTCAAATAGAAGTTTGGCAATTGGTTGAAAAATCTCGTGCATTAAGATGGATGTACCCTGGGTTGAATGCCACATTCATGGCTCTCATCCCTAAGAGAGCGGAAGACAACAAGCCTGATAAGTATCGACCGATAGCTCTTTGCAACATCATCTACAAAATTGTTTCAAAAGTTATTGCGACTCGGTTGAAACCTCTGCTCCCTCTCATTATCTCGCCAGAGCAATCCGGTTATGTGGAAGGGCGCCAGATCACAGATGGAATTATTCTCACTCTTGAAATAATTCACTCTCTGAAGAAATCTATAAAGCGAGGTATGTTGTTAAAAATATATTTATCTAAAGCTTTCGACAGTATCAGCTGGCAGTATATTCAAAAAATTCTTAATGCTTTTGGCTTTGATCCTTCATGGACTAGATGGATCCTCAACCTTCTGACTTCATCCTTCTTCTCTGTTCTCATCAATGGCATCCCATCTGAAACATTTCGTCCTTCTAGAGGTATTAGGCAAGGGGACCCACTCTCACCATTCCTGTTTGTTATAATTGCCGAAGGGCTTGGCCGTAACATTAAGTCTGCTATTCTCTCTCGTGGGCTTAAAGGTCTCTCTTTCAAAAATTCCCCTTCCTACTCCCATCAGCAATTCATGGACGATAATATGCTTTTTGGGCACCCTTCAGTCCAAGAAGCTCGCCTCTTCAAAGATATCTTGTCTTCTTTCTCAGATGCTTCGGGCGCCCTTATTAATCGGATCAAATCCCAAAATTTCTTCTTTAATACTCCTGTGTCTACTCAAAGATCGATAGCCCGCATTCTAGGATTCACCATTGCAAGCCTCCCCTCCAAATATTTGGGCGCCCCCATGATAACCTCTGCTCTCAAGCATTCCTCATGGAGAGACCTTATAGATAAACTTGAAGCCAAACTTTTTCTATGGACACACAGATCTCTGAATATGGCCAGTAGAGTTATTCTTATCAAAGCGATTCTCCAATCAATGCCTCTTTACCTCTTCTCTCTTTTGGCGGCGCCAAAATGGGTTATCAAGGCAATTCAGAATCTTCAGTGCAACTTTCTATGGGGCAGCTCAGGCCACAACAGAAAATGGGCTCTGGTTAAATGGGAAAAAGTATGTCTCCCCAAAAAAGCAGGGGGTATTGGGATTAGAGACCGTGAAAAAAGAAATACAGTAATGGGTGCCAAATTATGGTGGCGATGGTTAGCTCACCCTAATACTCCCTGGGCCTCACTATGGACAGCTAAATATGCAAGTAATAGCCCGATTGAAGACAGAATCCGTATGTCGGAACTAAGCGCTGGATCCATCATATGGAACTCAGCCATCCAACATAGGCACCTTATTCAACAACATAGCTTCTGGGAAATCAAAAACAGAGACAGAACAAGATTTTGGGATGACTCCTGGCAGCAACTCCCAAAGATCAAGGATCTCATGCATGATCTCCCTATCCCTCAGCAAGGTACCCATACCCCAGAAATGGTCAAATAGTTTTGGAGCTCATCTACCACCCAAAAACACAGGATATGGAAGGGGGTCGATCAAATTATAAGGGATGAAGGATATGAGGGAACTAAACAAAAGCTCTCTGATGAACTAAAAAAGAGGCAAATTCCCATAGCAGCAGGAGCGGACATTCTAAGGTGGGGATATGATGAAGGAGGGACATTCTCCGCCAAGGAGGCATATAATATCATAACTAAAGACAAAATCATAAAGGACAACTTATGGGACCAGATTTGGAGCTCCTCAATTTGGCCAAAGGTTTCCACATTCTTGTGGCTACTCTCTCACAACAGGATTCTTACATGGGATAACCTCCGGAAAAGAAACTTCTCAAGGCCATCTATTTGTCCCAACTAAATCAAGCGGAAGAAACAACGATTCATCTACTGCAAACTTGCCACTTGGGCAGAAAATTATGGGAAAAAGCCATCTTCAGGTTTCAAAGAGACAACAGGGTGCAAGGTGATCTCAAAGCCACCCTTGGCAACTGGCAACAGTCACCTTATCATAGCAGGCTTCTAAACTCGCTTTGGCAACTCATTCCGGGTCTCCTAATGTGGAATATCTAGAAGGAGAGGAATAGAAGGCTATTCAAAAATCAAACTCAAACATTAGAGCAGATATGGATTATACTACACAGAAACATCAAGGAATCTCTCTCCATCCATGAATGGGCAGCCGAAGATTTTCCAACGGATCACAAAGAAAAATCCGTACGGGACAACTGGTAAATCTCTCTGTTACACAAGCCCACTTCTCATATCCGACATCTCAGCAGGCATAAAACGTCAACAACATGGACCCCTCCTCCTTGCAATTTGCTTCAGCTTAATTTTGATGGGGCCTCCAAAGGCAATCTAGGACTATCAGGCTATGGAGGGGTTTTCAGGGATCACTTAGGTACCCCTCATCTCACCTACCTCGTCTCCAAAGGATGGGACACCAACAATTCGGCGGAATTGGAAGGACTCTGGTAAGGTCTTGTTCTAGCTCAGAAACACAATCTCTTTCCCCTTATCATTGAAGGAGACTCTCAAATCATCATAAATATGGCCACAAAACATCTTCAAGGAGCTCCAATCCATAAAATAAGCAATAGTTGGAGAATGGTGCAAAGATTGGAACTAATCAGACAATGGCTTTCTCAACACCAGGCAATTTCCTTGAAACGCACAGTAAGAGAAGGAAACAAATTGGCGGACTTTCTAGCCAATGTTGGGGTAGAATTGGAGACTGAAGCCTACTCAGGTCCCACGCTCAGCATAGGTACAGAGGAACAACTCACTGAATTCAATAATCTAGTTGAGAAAGACCGGCCTCATCCTCAGGCAGTCTACCCAGATGCTGGTGATCTGCGAGCGCGTGACCAGCACGTATACTCCCCCTCGGCAGCTGGATGGCCACCTGGTCGCATTTAAACAAGCAGATCTCACAGCAGAGGAATGATCCTAGGTTAATGTGCATGTTTATGATGGTACCTTCAGGCATTAAAGGAGCTCAGTGGAAGGCAAAAGCATTTACGCCTCAGAGCAGGCCGATCATGAGGTCCAGCAACGTTATAACCACCTGGCTCCCTCCCCGCCATTGGCATTTCCTGTCTCGGAGCATTGGAAAGTCTGAGTGTAGGTATCGTTTTCTTGAGGTTTCGTCTGCTGCGCAAGCCTCTTCCCCATTCCCCAACTCTCAGCTGTTTGGTTTTCACAGTTGCAAGCAGGTGCTCACAATGCCTCGCAGCAGAGGTGTTCCGCGCAGGGGAGGCTCTTCGGCTCCCAGAGGTCGAGCCCTGCAATCCCCTTCTCTACTCAGCATTCCAATTTCCTCCGCTTCTCCATCTTCACCCCCCCCCCCCCAATCCATCCAGACCTGTCCCGAATTCCTCCTTCCAGACCTCCAGCTTCACATTCCGCAGTCGTCTGAACCAGCCCGTGATCACCTTTACGACTCCCATTCTGGTAGCGGAAGAGGTGGATCTGCATGAGGACCCAATTAGTTCTTCTTCCACCCCCACTCCAGAGGAAAGTCTGGCTCAGGGAGAAGGGGAAGAACCGAAGTTCACCGTCGAGCACATGCAGGAGGACTCCCCTGCCGCTGAGGATGCCACCCATCAACGCACTCCGCCTCAGGAAGAAGTTATTGTTTGCGGTCCTCTTCAGCACGATTTTGGTATTCTTCATCTCGTCACACCCACAGAAGGCGGAGCGGCAGCTGATGAAGATGTCACCTGGGTCGCTGCACCAGATACTCAAGCTAAGCGGGGCACCGACCCTCCGACACCGCATGAGCAATTTCTTCCTTTGCGCAGTCTGGCTGTGTCGCCTCCACGGTCCAAGTTTTGTGTTATACTCTCTGTTATTGTATTTTCGATGTTAATTGGTCAAGCTGCAAGTTTCAGTCAGCTCCTTATCCGAACTCCGCAAGTCTTTTTGCGAACGCTGGTAAATGTTTCAATTTTTTTGAATGCTGGTGAATGTTTCAATTTTTTGGGAATGCCGGTGGACGGTTCAATGTCGCCGAAAAATACTCAGGTTGTAAATGTCCTTTTCTCAGCGCTTTTTGCTTGCAAGGATTAGTTAACTGGAAACAGTTCTTTTCAGGGTTGTAAACGATGCATACATACATGTTCAGTTGCTCCTCTCTGCACTCTGTTTCTTCTGTTGAGGGCTGGGTCGCTCACCCTCTGAGGCTGCGACCTCATTGTAAATATCTCTTTTTTTCATATTAATAGAATTAGTCTTTATTCAGAAAAAAATAAAAATAAAAATAAATAAATAAATAAAAAATAAATAAATAAATAAATAAAAATAAAAAATATATATATATATATATAGTATAGCTATATTTATTTTTATTTTATATAATTATATTTATTATGTTAATATTATTTTGTATATTAATATGATATTAGTTCCTACATAAAATTTGTTAATATATTAATAAGTTATATTTACAACTTTAATATAATCTACATATAATATAATAATAATATTTAGTTCTATTAATAATATTTATTTATTCTCGTCATTATATTATGGTTAATAATTATTATATATTTATATGCATATTATATATCAAGCTTATATATATATATATATAGTTAATCTATTAATAGTTATAACTCAAGCTATAATATAATTCAAATATAAGATAAAGTAGCATTTTATTATTATTTATAATAAGTATATATCTCTTACCAATATTGTCATAATTTATATAATTGTTAATATCTTTCATAACTCAAGGGATAAATAACAGATCAACAAACCAAATGGATTAATATTAAAAACACAAGGGATTAATAAAACCTAGGAATAAATATTTTTTACCCAAAGGATTGATAAACCCAAATGATTATCAATATTATAAACCGTAACTATTGTTAATATTATAAATCCAACGACCCGGATGCGGGTGATCTTCGAGCGCGTGCCCAACACGCATAACTCCCTCTCAGCAGCTGGATGGCCACCTGGTCGCATTTAAACAGGGAGAGCTCACAGCAGAGCAACGATCCTGGGTTAATGTGCGCGTTTATTATGGTACCTTCAGGCATTAATGGAGCACAGTGGATTGCAGAGGCATTTACGCCTTAGAGCAGGCTGATCATGAGGTCCAACAACGTTATAACCACCCAGATCCCTCCCCGCCATTGGCATTTCCTGTCTCGGAGCATTAGCAAGTCTAAGTGTAGGTTTCTTCTTCTTGAGGTTGAGCTGTTGCACAAGCCTCTTCCCCGTCCCCCAACTCTCCGCTGTTCGGTTTTCACAGTCGCAAACAGGTGCTCACAATGCCTCGAAGCAAAGGAGTTCCAAGCAGAGGAGGCTCTTCGGCTCCTAGAGGTCGAGCCCTGCAATCCCCTTCTCCACTCATTATTCCAATTTCCTCTGCCTCTCCGTCTTCACCCGCCCCAATCCATCCAGACCTGTCCCGAATTCCTCCTTCCAAACCTCCCGCTTCACATTTCGCAGTCATCTGAACCAGCTAGTGATTACCTTTACGACTACCATTCTGGTAGCGGAAGAGGCGGATTTGCATGAGGACCCGATTAGCTCTTCTTCCACCCCATCTCCGGAGGAAAGTCTGGCTCAGGGAGAAGGGGAAGAACCGAAATTCATCGCCAAACACATGCAGGAGGACTCCCCTGCCGCCGAGGATGCCACCCGTCAACACACTCCGCCTCAGGAAGAAGTTATTGTTTGTGGTCCTGTTCAGCATGATTTTGGTATTCTTCATCTCGTTACCCCTACAGAAGGCGAAGCGGAAGGCGATGAGGAAGTCACCTGGGTCATTACACCAGGTACTCAAGCTAAGCAGGGCATCAACCCTCCGATTCCGCATGAGTAATTTCTTCCTCTTCGCAGTTTGGCTGCGTCGCCTCCAAGGTCTAAGTTTTGTTTTATAATCTTTGTTACTGTCTTTTCGATGTTATATGGTCAAGCTGCAAGTTTCGGTCAGCTCCTTATCCGACCTCCGCAAGTCTTTTTGGGAATGCTGGTGGATGTTTCAATTTTTTGGGAATGCTGGTGGATGTTTCAATTTTTTGTGAATGCCGGTGGATGTTTCAATGTTGCCGAAGAATACTCAGGCTGTAAATGTCCTCTGCTAGGCGCTTTTTTGCTTGCAAGGAACAGTTAACTGGAAGCAGTTCTTTTCAGGGTTGAAAACAATGCACACATACATGTTCAGCTGCTCCTCTCTGTACTTTGTTTCTTCTGTCGAGGGCTGGTTCACTCACCCTCTGAGGTTGCGACCTCATTGTAAATATCTCTTTTTTTCATATTAATAGAAATAGTCTTTATTCAGAATTTTTTTTATTATTATAAATCCAACGAAATGGATAAACATTATAAACCTAAGAGATTCATATTAAACTGTAGGACTAATATTTAACCCCTAATATTGGGGTTTAATAAACCGAAGGTATTATTAATATTATAAGCCCAAAGGATTACTATTACCAACCTAAAGAATTAGAAAGCTAAAAGGAATAATGTTATAAACCCAATGGATCAACAAACACAAGGGATTATTAATGTTATAAACATAAGGGGTCAATATTAAAAACACAAGGGATTAATAAAGCCTATGAATTATTATTTTAAACCAAAAGGATTGATAAACCCACATGACTATTGTTGAAGATAATGGAGAATATGTAAATTTTGAGAGATTCGGTTCACTAGAGCCTGAGATTAGGAATTAGTTCCTACTTCTTAGGAAGTTGTTCTAACTTCCCTACATGTGTGAAAACTATATATTTTTTTATTGTAAGATGAAGAATGTAGAGCATTCTACCAAAGGCAGTATCCAGGTGGAGCTCAGCACCTATGAGCTTCCCAGTTTATCAATAAAGTTGATTATTTAGTTTTTAACATGGTATCAAACTTGCAAGTTTGAGAGGGCCTATGAATCCCTAAGTGGGGTGCTGGTGTGAAGAAAGTCGGTGTGGTAAGGAGACGAAGCAGCAACATAAAGTTTTTTTAATTTTGCTCACAGTTATCATCTCTTTGCCTGAAATAAAATGAGTGATGATCATCGTGGATTCCAAAGTGACAAGTGCGATGATTGCTCAGAAAATTAGAGTGATTTCGATCATCGCACCCTGAAAACGCGAATCTGATAGGAGAGATTGCACCAACCTGTGAAAATTAAATTGAGTGGAGGTGACCGCTTGTCTTGATAAACCTAGACACTCAACCTCAGTCAACCTGTGCGTTGGTGCTACTTTGGAGAAGAGTCAATGGTAAGTGTTGTGGCTACCGATTGCCACTGTGGATTCTATCTTTTATGCACCGCCACCACCATGGGCAGAGCGAGATTTGGAAGAGTAGAGCCCATTTCTAGAGGAGATTTGGATGAGATCGCAGCGTTGTTTGAATTGCTGGCTGACAGAGGCTGCGTCAGAGAGACACTGTGGGTAGATTGTTAGGAATCCAAGCAGTGAAGGAGCCCGAGTGGGTGGCCGCATGATGAGCCTCATCGTTGTGTAATTATATGGGCCTTAATTCACCTCCTAGCTTAGTCAAACCAGCTCTTCTCACAACTTATTACATGTTTTGATTATATTTTGTTTAATGAGATGAGCTAAAGTGAGATATTATTCCTAGTGATTTAATATGCATTGAATGTAGGTTTGGAAGAGAAAATCAAGAAATTTTGGCAAGACTAAGGTTTGAAACTTGGATGGGACAAGGGAGAGAGATTGTAGGAGGTAAATACTCCTCATTTACTCCTCCCCCATTTGAATATTCCTCCATTAATCCCACCAGCTCAAAGTGCAAACAGCCAAGTCATGAAGATCAGAAGGCAGTCGAGCAAGTGATAGATAAAGAGTTAGTAAATCTTGATTTTGGCAGTTGAGCCTCCCTAAATTTAAGGAAGTCATTGGGGACTTCAGTTGTATAAGCAGAGAGGCCTAGAGCCTCATTAGGATTCGAATTTTTGTTCTAAGAACTCTAGTTATTTTCGAGCTCCAAACTTGTGGAAGATTTTGATGTAATTTTCTGTTTTGGTAATAAGAATGAGCTTTACTTGATCCAGTACTGAGATTAACTCAGAGGGTTGAAGTTCTTGGGTTAAGGCCCAACCCTACCAGCAAAGGCTTGTCTTCTTGTATCTATATGCTTTGCTTAGTTTCATAGATTCATGGTGAAACTATCTTTAGAAGTATTTCATTGCAAGTAGTGTAGATTTGTTTAATTGTTTATTAGTTTGCTTCCATTTGTGCCTTACCTCAGTAGCAGGTTAGAAGGGATAAAAGAAGCATCACAAAGCTGTCAGTAGGTGTCCTGGCCTCACATTTTCCTTCTGGGATCATGATTTGAGGAAAAGGCCCTTATGCAGCCCCAAAAAGACATATTTCCATTTCCTTCATAAGATTTAGAGTTTGTTGTACTCAAACTAGCATTTTATAAGTTTTTCCAAGTAGTATTTTATTTCCATCTCTTCTATATTCATTCTTGCAGTAGATCTCATCCATGATTCCATTTTATTAAGCAATTTCTTCATGCATAAGGTAGACGGTTAGTTCATTAAATTCTACTTTTCTAGCTCATGAGAATTCTTCTTGTTTACATAACTTTTCGGAAATTACACATGCTTGATGAAAAGCAGGTGCTTCAAGAGTAGAAAGAGATCCCATAGCAAGAAACCACCTTCCAACTTCATTGACCCATAGGCATTCCTTTTTTCATCAAAACCTTCACCAATTTCATCATTTTACATAGAAATTTCCCCAAGCATGTTGAGCGAATCTAGCCATCTCCTAAACTTGGTTTACGGTTCTGAGTGATCCTAGGCATTTTATCACTCCATTCCGCCCATCAACCATGTTCCCTAGGCCTTCCATCACCTCCAACACCAATCATTTTTCTCTCGGCTGTATCTTGTAGAAATACAAGGAATCCTGTAGGTTTTCCTATAATGGCCTTCTTTGAGGCCAAATTAAGGGAAAACCTCTAGGAAGCCTCCTAAGGTCACCCAAGGGTCTCCCAAACCTTCCAACCATCTCCTGAACCTTCAAGCCATCCACCAACATCCCTAAGCTACATGCCACATCACCAAAAGAGATTAGATTGCACACTTGAATTTTCATGAAAAGCATAAAAAGACAAAAAAGATTTATTAGGGTCCTTTACATGCATAACAATGATGTTTGATGTTTTTGACTTCCATGCTTAGGACAGTAGCATTTTTTTCATGTTAATTTAGAATTATTACAAAGCATAGCTCATAACAGTTAATTAGGAAATGGTGTGCCTTAGCATTGAAATCGAGTTTTTTTCATTATTACAGTAGATCAACTCTCTCTTAGAGTAGATTTTTATTTCTTTCATCAAGGAACCAAGCTTCTTCTGAATCCATAGACGTCTGGCTTGAAAACCCTAGCGGTCTCTTGCCAACTAAACAATGACAAAAGGTAGAACCATCACTTTTACTTGTGTATACAACACTTTCACCTCCAAGTTTGTACGAACCGTGGGTTGATAAATTAAAGCAGGTAGCCCAAGATTTGCAGCATTCTTGCTGTAATATTGGTCCTCATCACTTTTTAGCGGTGTTTCCAGGGAGGTGTCTGAGTAATATGTGATTACTGATTTCTTTCTTCTATTTCTTGTTTCTAATATTCTGCCATTAGTTTAATTTCTGCAAAACTAATTTAGTTGCTTCCTTTTTCATTCTACATTCTCTGATTTCCTTTCCATTTTGCAAGTAAGATTTCAATTCAGCAATTAGCTTTTCATTCAGTCAGTAGCTTTCATTCAGTTTGCAATTTCAATTCTGCAATCACTTTCAAAGTTTGAAAAAATCACAAAACCAAACCAAAAACATTCCTTTTCATGCCTTGTATGAATAGGGAAGTTCTTTCCAAATACCCCACTACATCAAACAACAAACCTTGCCTCTTCTTCAGTGGCTGTGAATTGGAGGAACCCTTTGGTGAGCAACCATAAACAGTTGAATAACCTACATGGGAAGAAGAAGAAGAATGCATTCCTACCGATCGAATGGATGAAAACAGAAATTACAGAGGGAATAGAGAGAGTTTTAAGGGTGCCTTCCCGATTGTTGGGTGGTGTTATATTCTTTCCATGACTAGCCTACATAGTTAACTGAGGGACACCCCCCCTTCGTTGCGTCGATTTCATAGCGGGGGGGTCACATGAGGTTTGAGTGATGCAGGTAACCCTCTATGGGGTCTGGGGTAGTGCCCTGGAAAATTTTGTTTTTTGGACCCTATATTAGTTTGGGCAAACCTACCTATGGTTTTGTGGAGGATTTTTGCACATGGTTTTGGACGCGATGGTTTTCAGTCCATGGTTTTGGACCCGATGGTTTTTCAATCCATGGTATTAGATGCTTCAACATGTATGAAAATGTATTGTAACATTGAAAGGAACATAATGAAAAATCAAGCTGGTAGTCCCGGTTTTGGGATCTAGGGAAAATCTCTGTGTATATGTGTTTTATGTGTTATGCTATCACATTGTTTATTTTTTGTGTTTTAGAATTCGTATGCAGGTAATTTCTATACAGGATTAAAACCTAGGCATCAGAGTTGTTTTCGCTTCAAGGGGACGCCTTTATTGCTAAGGGGTTTCACTCGGGTCCATGATAGACACTGTTCAGTGGGAGATCTACGAGATTGATTCTAGTGGTGAAAGAAGATGGCGAGCAGTGGAAAGATAGAGATCGAGAAATTTAATGGTCAAAGTCTTGAGTTGTGGAAACTCAAGATGGAGGATCTGTTAGTGGATAAATATCAGTGGATCATGGTAGATCCGGGTACTAAACCAACGGGAGTGTTTGATGAAGAATGGAAGAAGTTGGATCGGAAGGCAAAGAGCACAATACAATTTTGTGTCTTAGATTCAGTAATGTTGAATGTATCAGGGAGAGCTACGATGAAGGCTTTGTGGGACAAGTTAGGGACTTTGTACCAATCTAAGTCTCTAGTGAATAAACTTCCTGCGGAGTTTTATAACCTGAGGATGAAAGATGGAGACTCGGTGACAAAGCATCTTAACACATTTAATAATATGGTAAGTCAGTTATTATCTATTGATATTAAAATTATAGATGAAAATAAGTGCATCAGTTTGTTGTGTTCTCTACCAGATTCGTGGGATAGTCTGGTTATTGTAATAGGTAGAAATACAATTTCCTTTTAGTTTGATGAAATAGTCTCATCCTTGTTGACGGAGGAGATGAGACGGAAAAATATGGAGAGGCATAATGGCGATGCCTTGTCTGTATGAGGATGGTCCTAGAACAGAACCAAAAATAAGTCATCGAGTGGGATATCTAAATCTAGAGGGACATCTAAATCTCCAGGAAAACCTGTAAAGGTGGTGTGCTAGAAATGTGAAAAGGAAAGGCACTAGAAAAGGTACTGTAAATCTAAAGCTCCTGATAAAGGAAAGGGATCTGATGATGCTCCTTATGCAGAGGAGGAAACCAGCTCAGATGAAGGTGGGGATGTGTACTTGGCTTCTTCAAGTACACATGTAGATCATGACGCATGGTTGATTGACTCAGGTGCATCCTTTCACTTCACTCCCCATAGAGAGTGGTTCTACAAGTGTGAGAAATATGATGGTGGTGATGTCTTCTTAGGGGATGATAGGAAGGCTAGAATCATTGGTCACGGAAAATTAAAGTTGAAGTTTCAAGGTGGAAGGGTTAGAACACTTCCGGGTGTTCTGCATATTCTTGCGTTGGCCATAAATCTGATTTTTGTAAGCAAGTTGGATGATGTAGGTGTAAAAACAGTGTTCGAGAAGGATACCTACAAGATGGTTCGGGGATCACTAGTATTGATGTGGGGAGTTTAGATTGAAACTCTATACAAGCTGCAGGGTAGCACTATTGTTGATGGGTGCAACAACTCTGTGGTTCCTGAAAGTGGAGCGAAAATCTAATTGTCTTTGGGGATAAGGCCATGTTGTGGCATCAAAGGCTTCAACCTATTGGAGAGAAGGGCCTTCGAATACTTCATGGTAAATATATGGTAGAAGGTATGAGTAATAGCTCTCTGGATTTTTATTTCTGTGAAAATTGTGTATATGGGAAGTAGAATCGGGCGAGTTTCCCCTCTAATGGTAAGAGGGTGAAACAAATATTAGAACTTGTGCACAGTGATGTGTTTGGACCTATGAAAGTTCCATCGTGTTGAAGGCCCCGAAAATTGAGTCAACAACAAGGGGGATACCTGCACAGTCTGGACTTTGGTTGGCAGCTCCTTATCCGTTTGGTATAGAGGGTCCGACTGGGGATATGGGACCAGTTTCCCAATTCAGTGTGTGTGTGTGTGAGAAAGATGGGCATTACTGTTCTAAATGGAATACTTCTATCCTAATTCTAATCTAATGCTATGCTATTGTATTCTAATAAACAGGAAAACATCGAAATTTATGCTAACCCGGGGTGTGATCTTTCTTCTATGCGATCTAAAAAGATTTCAAACAGTAATTGGTAATAAATATCATTTAGCTATCATAAGAAAAGAATTCGATAAAGATGAACTACTTCGTATAAGAAGTTAGACAAAACAGTTGTGAAAACTTGTTGCATAAATAAGCTATTCATACACTAAACATAAACAAATAGTTATCACCGTACAAAAGTGCCAAATGATAACTCATAAATTCATGCTGTAATATATAAACAACTGAAAACTGAATAGCACTTTAACGCATAAGTAGAAATGGTTAAGAGATAAAAGTACCATTTATAACTAGTCCTACTCATGAGCTTCAAGCGACAATTGATTTATCTCTCCTTGATTTAACATCCACTAAGAGTACAAAAGTGCAACATCAGTAGAAAATATCAAATGCAAATATCAAATAAACCCTGTTCCATTCATTCACCAAACCCTCCTCTAAGGGTGCAAAAGTGCATGTTCTGAGGACAAGTTTTTGATAAATTTCTAGACTCTTCTCTAAATGCCTGAGAAGGGTTTAAATACTACTAACTAAATAACTTATTTACAGAAATTGAGGATTTGGTTTAAATGACCGTCCTCTTTCTAAGCAAAACTATTTCCAAAATTAAATCTACTATCTAACTATTTCTAAATCTACTCCTTAATGTTGCAAGCATTCAGTATTTTCCTTAGTGTAGTCGGTTGACTGTCTTCCGTCTTTGGTTGAGTTAAGCAAACAGAATCGGCAAGAGCTCGCATTATCTTCTCAGTAAAATTGATGATATACTTGAGAATCATCCAATGACTATGTATCATTACCATGTATACCTGGTAAAAATCCCATTTCAACTTGGTTAACCCTTGGCCTGCTTCTGCTTTTGCTTCAGTCTTCTGTTTCCAGTTTGTTTCTATCGCTGATTTCTTGCAATTTTTGGGGCTCGCAGGTGACAGAGTAACTAGGGACCTTCCTTTTCGAGCAATTTTTCTTAGTGATGCATAGAAAACTGCCTCTGTTTCTTGATCTGGGCTTCCCTGATGCGGTTTTTGCCTCTTGCGCCTTTTTCTCTCATTTGGTATAAAGCTCAAAATTTGTAAAAATAGTGATTCTGTGAGCTCTTGACCCTGAGAATTAAACTATCTGTTTCTGGTATCAGCATTGTTCAGTACCCATTCAACCATGGTTGTATATGAGAAATTTTTGATAGATGCCTCAGAAGAGTTCTGCGGCTCTTTTTCTTCCTTAAGTGGATTAGGTGTGCCTTCCGAAATGTACATTGGAGCGCTGCCTTTCCTCCTCGTAGTTTTCTGCATAGTACCCTGTATAACGCTTCGTCCTTCTTTCCTGTAGTTTACATTGAGGTGGAAATAATGATAAAAGATAATGACAGGAAAACTTTTAAATGCTGAAGATATGCAAAACATGCCACCTTACATGAGCTATTTCTTCGAAAAACACAACACCATACTTCATTAAGAAACTGGCAATAACTCATTAATTCTCATTAAAATACATGACCAACTCTTGGCTGAAAAAGTTTTCTCGAATAATGAGCTAGAACCAACTGCGATGGAGGGATCCTCCGATTTTTCTTTGCGATATCGCAAATCACTATATCGCAAATCACAACATCATCGTGTTGTTTTTATCGCAAGGTCGCAGTATCGCAATATTGCAGCATCGCAACTTTGCGGTATCGCAGTGTCGTAGTGTCGCAATATCGCAATATCGAAATATCGCAGATCGTTATAATCCTTGTGTAATTCATGTAATTTTTGCGATGCGCAATATGCGATATCGCATATCGGCAATTTTTAGAGTTTTTTTTAAATGTGAGTGTTTCTTTAGTGCATGCGATGCGATGAGCTTTCGCGTCGCAATCTCGCTTTTTGTCATTTTAACTCATTAGAAGGTGTATCCTCTCATTCTTTGCGCAATGTGATATCTCTTAAGGAGTGAATTATATTTCTTCATTATGAAACTTAGGTTTTTTAAATTCTTCAAGGTGTTTTCCTAAGTCCAAGATGTTGTAAGTTTTATCTAAAAAGAAAATACAACACTAATTGATTTTTTTTATTTTTTTTACTGAGGGTCCCCACTTATTTAGTATTAGCAATAACACTTCAAGAGGGGGGGTTGTTGGTGGCCACAACAATTGGTGATTCACTTGGAAGAACCAGTTATCTCTGTGTTTCTATTGGATTTTTTCAGCTTCCAAAATAGAAATGTTTTCAGAAAATTAAACTTTATTATGGAAAGATAAAGTACATTATGCTCTAACCTGTCAATGACATTTTGTTTCAGCTATTTTCAACTTTGATTA
>APFE030621385.1:0-13801 GCA_000404065.3 Pinus taeda
TACCATGTCAGAATAGCCAATCAGAAAACAGATCACTGAAACCAACGTATACCAAGCAGCGCTTTGTATGAAATGTTTATAGAGAGCCAGAGAGCACATGTAATACAGCGTTCAGACCTGGCAGCGACTGTGGAGGGGGCAGGACTTTATATATGGAATATGGCAGACAAAGGGCACAGGTAATGTAGAAGAGAGTCTTAAAATAGCCAGAGTCAGATGCAGCGTATACAGTGCCAGGTAGGAGAGGCAGCAGATTTCTGGCAAACAATGAATTAATGGAGAGCTACAGGTAATGGGTAGAACTAGCAGGTTTGCACACAATAAAATGCTTTATAAGGTGGCAATTCTGCTCAATTCTGATTAGGAGAAAGACAGAACTGACATAAATATAGAGACCAAAAAATAAGTGGCTCAAATTGGAGCAGGACCAACAAAGATAAATATGAAAGATAAAACATGTGAGTACAATTTTTATTAATAAATGATTTACATTTACAGTACATGTTGTGACCGTTGGGTTTCACATCCCAAGGTCTCTTGGACTCCTTTTGTCCATTCGGCTTTCACATTAATCCATTGAGGATTAGGTGTCCAACATGTTCCAACCTACAACCATAGGGACACTCAACACCAATCATAAAAACAAGTGGGAAACTAACAACACCATATCTATCCAGAAAATGGTAAGGCAAGGCTGAAACCACTATCAATCTAGGCAATCTTCCATCTTTCATGCAACTGAAAGCACATAACCAAGGAATCACATGCATGCATCATTCATCCACCAAGGAATCACATGTATGCATCATTCATCCACAAACCAGTAAAGAGATCACATATGCAACCTATTACCTACAGAGAAATAATCCAATTATTTCCTTGCACTTCGTTGCTTTCTGCTACCTTGTTTCTCCAATCCAAGCCAATGCTAGAGTGCTCCAAGGATACTCCAAGAATGCTCTAAGTGTGCAAGTGTATGAAAGCGAGAATGAAAAGAGAGAGTTAAAACTGAATTGACAAAAGTCATCAACTATTTATCTCAAGCCTTGTGATCATTGTTACCTCTATTTTCTTCATTTTCCTTCATTTTTCTTCTAATTTCCCTTGCATGCAAATTAGTGTCTCTTCACCTTCATTTTTTCCTATTTTCCTTTAGTTTCATAAAGGAACGTCAATTAATGCGTCTTTGCCTTTGCCAATGCATTTTCCATTTTTCATAGCCATTAATAAATCACAAGTGATGCCCATTTCAATGTTTTGGCCATCATTTAGCTTGGAATATGTGTTCCATGACCTTGGCCTTATTTTACTACATAGAAAATCAACTAGGGGTTGTTACAAAGAATCAATATTATAAATCTAGTTAAAAGTTGAAGGAGTCAAACTTAACCACTAGTAGGCTATCACGGCATGCCATAATCAAGCGATTAGGAGGAAAAAGGGAGCCATTCTATTTGATTTCATTTTGTTCCATGTATGAGTAAAGTAGCTGAGAGTTAATAAAGAGAGATACAACAAAGATGGTTTATGTAGTAGCTCATGTGTGATAGCTATCACAGCTTTGTGCTTCCAACAACTTGCATTGAGAGAAAGTGATGACATTGTAGCCTCACCTTATAATTCTATTTTCTCTGTAAGGGTTTCCTAGATCATATATTGTGTTGATTTTGGTTTGTGATTTTTGTTTAGATGTTCTATATTCTCCATATTTTGTCTATTATATGCATAAGAATAATACAATAATTAATGAATCTAAGAAGAAATTAAGCCTCGTGGTCTAGGTATCATATTTTCAAATATATATTTCTAGATTTGTTGTGGCCAAATGCCCAATGGAATATCCATATAAGTTTACATGTCACTTGCAAGGATAAGTTTACAATCCTTATTGTTACTAATGTTATCTAGAATCAATTCATTATGCTACCCACTATTAGAGGCTACTTTGTTAGTTCTAGTTTCTTCTCTAAAAGTCTTTCCAATTTCTTTTTATGAATTATAACATCCATCCTTAAGTAATTTGAGGGGATCCATCCTTTTCAAGATATCTTATGATGCTATCCATATGAGAATAGATCCCCAAAGTTGTGAAGTACCCATCTTCTTAAGGAAAAACCATTATAAATAAAATCCATATTGAAGAATTTTCCCAATAAATAGCATTGGTTCAGGTTTCAAATTAGGTCTTTGGGAGGAATGTTATCCTCCCAGCCAAGTTCAGTTCCTACAAGTGACATGTTGAGCTCATATCACATATATTATATAGTTGTTAAAATGATCTAAAACCTTGTCCGAATAATCTAAAACCTTATCCTTGAATAAAATTGATATCTTTACAATATAATATCTTTGACTACAAGTTAAAGCACTAAAAGTTGAAAAATGTAAACTAAAGGTTGAGAAACGAAATACATAATTAATTGCATGGAAAAAAAAATTTGAAATTAACAAAAAGAAAAGATAAAAAATAAAAATATTACTACAATATCTCTCCCCCATTCCCCATTGTACAAAGAAGAAAATGGTCTGTTTTGGCTAAATAATTAAATTCAAATTCATATATCAGAATGTACAAGTACAGTATACTTTTGCCATGCAACCTTCGTCCATGAAAAAAATTGAAAGAAAAGTTATGAACCTATATTCAAATAGCTGAAAGCAAAGCATTTTTGACATATATAACTAAAACAGGTGTTTTTAAGATATACAAACAACCTTGCATATTTATAATTGGTGCAGAATGAAATTCTGTCACTCTGATGTCGTTATGCATTTCTAAGGCATACAAAACAACCTTGCATATTTATAATGTGTGCAGAATGAAATTCTGTCGTTCCGGTATGGTTCTCTAGCTGGAGCTCAAGAGGAACATCCAACGCCACATATCAACTGCAAGTAGACAGTATCCTATGCCAAAGATCTAATACTGGGGTACAGAACAAGGTGTTTCAGAGGAGAGAATTCTATAAAGAACATATGAGCTCTTGAAGAACCACTAACATGATGTGACAACGACCAACGTTCAACTATATCTATGTCCAAATACCAGTTGAAAGTGTCAGCGTTCAAATATATCTGCGTCCAGGTGAAAAAGCAGTCCCAGAAATCCGCTTATGGCAGATTCCAGCCAACCCAAATGAACTTGGTGACCCAAAATAAAATGGTAGTGAAGAAAAATCTCGCATGAGCAATAAAGAGGGTCAAATCGGCAAAAGGAGGAGCCGCAGTTCTAATTGGCAAGAGCTTGCTGCAAAATGCATCGAGGCGGGAGTTGCAGATACGTCGATGGAGTTAAAAGTGAGGTATTCACTTTAGGTCCCGTGCTCGAGTGGAAGGCTTAAGGCTGGAAGCGTATGCATATCAAGCATTGACATTGATAATGAAACGCAGGTCCTCTGAAGGCAGCTTGGGCACGAGCAAGTCCACCACCAATACCCCCCATTCAATCAGATATTCCCATCAATGTTTCATTTGCATTCGTTTGCAGTGAATTTGGTAGCTTCAACAAAGGAGTAGGAATGGCGCATATGTCAAGGTAAGGGAATCAGAGACTCAACGCATAAAGAAAAGCGGCGTCAGAGGACCGATATCTCTCTGCCACTGCCGAGGGGATTAGCGAGTAATCAGAATAGCTACCATGTCAGAATAGCCAATCAGAAAACAGATCACTGACACCAACTTATACCAAGCAGTGCTTTGTATGAAATGTTTATAAAGAGCCAGAGAGCACAGGTAATGTAGCGTTCAGACCTGGCAGCGACTGTGGAGGGGGCAGGACTTTATATATGGAATATGGTAGAGGGCTCAGGTAATGTGGAAGAGAGTCTTGAAATAGCTAGAGTCAGGTGCAGCGTATACAGTGCCAGGTAGGAGAGGCAGCAGATTTCTGGCAAACAATGAATTAATGGAGCGTTACAGGTAATGGGCAGAACTAGCAGGTTTTCAAACAGTAAAACGCTTTATAAGGTGGCAATTCTGCTCAATTCTGATTAGGAGAAAGACAGAACTGACATACATATAGAGACCACAAAATAAGTGGCTCAAATTGGAACAGGACCAACAATCGCCTGCTCTGATACCATGTTAAACATACATGGGCAACAAGATAAATATGAAAGATAAAACATGTGAGTACAATTTTTATTAACAAATGATTTACATTTATAGTACATGTGACCATTGGGTTTCACATCCCAAGGTCTCTGACTCCTTTTGTCCATTCGGCTTTCACATTAACCCATTGAGGATTAGGTGTCCAACATGTTCCAACCTACAACCATAGGGACACTCAACACCAATCATAAAAACAAGTGGGAAACTAACAACACCATATCTATATAGAAAATGGTAAGGCAAGGCCGAAACCACTATCAATCTATGCAATCTTCCATCTTTCATGCAACTGAAAGCACATAACCAAGGAATCACATGCATGCATCATTCGTCCACAAACCAGTAAAGAGATCACATATGCAACCTATTACCTACAAAGAAATCCAGCTGTAACTGTTGATCCAACTATTTCCTTGCACTCCATTGCTTTCTTCTACCTTGTTTCTCCAATCCAAGCCAATGCTAGAGTGCTCCAAGGATACTCCAAGAATGCTCTAAGTTTGCAAGTGTATGAAAGTGAGAATGAAAGGAGAGAGTTAAAACTGAATTGACAAAAGTCATCAACTATTTATTTGAGGCCTTGTGATCATTGGTACCTCTATTTTCTTCATATTCCTTCATTTTTCTTCTAATTTCCCTTGCATGCAAATTAGTGTCTCTTCACCTTCATTTTCTCCTATTTTCCTTTAGTTTCATAAAGGAATGTCAATTAATGCCTCTTTGCCTTTGCCAATGCATTTTCCATTTTTCATAGCCATTAATAAATCACAAGTGATACCCATTTCAATGTTTTGGCCATCATTTAGCTTGGAATATGTGTTCCATGACCTTGGCCTTATTTTACTACATAGAAAATCAACGAGGGGTTGTTACAAAGAATCAATATTCTAAATCTAGTTAAAAGTTGGAGGAGTCAAACTTAACTACTAGCAGGCTATCACGGCATGCCATAATCAAGCGACTAGGAGGAAAAGGGGATCCATTCTATTTGATTTCGTTTTGTTCCATGGATGAGTAAAGTAGGTGAGAGTTAATAAAGAGAGATACAACAAAGATGGTTTATGTAGTAGATCATGTGTGATAGCTATCACACTTTTGTGCTTCCAACAACTTGCATTGAGAGAAAGTGATGACATTGTAGCCTCACCTTATAATTCTGTTTTCTCCCGTAAGGGTTTCCTAGATCATATATTGTGTTGATTTTGGTTTGTGATTTTTGTTTAGATGTTCTCTATTCTCCATATTTTGTCTATTATATGCATAAGAATAATACAATAATTAATGAATCTACGAAGAAATTAAGCCTCATGGTCTAGGTATCATATTTTCAAATATATCTATCTAGATTTGTTGTGGCCAATTGCCCAATGGAATATCCATATAAGTTTACATATCACTTGCAAGGATAAGTTTGCAATCCTTATTGTTACGAATGTTATCTAGAATCTATTCATTATGCTACCCACTATTAGAGGCTACTTTGTTAGTTCTAGTTTCTTCTCTAAAAGTCTTTCCAATTTCTTTTTATGAATTATAACATCCATCCTTAAGTAATTTGAGGTGATCCATCCTTTTCAAGATATCTTATGATGCTATCCATATGAGAATAGATCCCCAAAGTTGTGAAGTACCCATCTTCTTAAGGAAAAACCATTATAAATAAAATCCATATTGAAGAATTTTCCAAATAAATAGCATTGGTTCAGGTTTCAAATTAGGTCTTTGGGAGGAATGTTATCCTCCCCACTCAATTTCAGTTCCTACAACTGACATGTTGAGCTCATATCACATATCTTATATAGTTGTTAAAATGATCTAGAACCTTGTCCAAATAATCTAGAACCTTATCTTTGAATAAAATTGATATCTTTACAATATAATATCTTTGGCTACAAGTTGAAGCACTAAAAGTTGAAAAATGTAAACTAAAGGTTTGAAAAATGAAATACATAATTAATTACATGGAAAAAAATTGAAATTAACAACAAATAAAAAATAAAAAATAAAAATATTACTACAATATCTCTCCACCATGGTACAAAGAAGAAAATTGTCTGTTTTGGCTGATCTGATTTAGTGCTCTCTGCGCTAGATCTAGACCCCTGTGCAGCCTGTTGTCGTTGCTTTTGTTTGGATCTGGACTTTCGGTTCTGGAACCAGTAGAAGATATTGGCCTCCCTAACGTCTCCGAATTCTTGCAGCTGAGTGGTGATTTTTTTAATTTCCTGTCGTGGAGGGTTCACCTTACCAGAATTGAATATCTCTTCCAAAATCTGAACCTGTTCAGGCGTCGGATTCCATCTCGGCTTTGGATCTGGTGTGCTGCTCTCGTCATGTGATAATGTCCCTGTACATTATTATACCTGTTAAAACACTGTTTTATGGATAGCCCACAGATAGCATTTATATTTTGAGGTGGACATTCATCTAAAAGTACAATTTCTACCTTTAGAATAATCTATGAGGAATGCAGAACCAGGATGGGTTGGGACATAAAATAGATTTTAAAATTTCTGAGGTTGGGTTGGGACATAAAATAGATTTTAAAATTTCTGAGGTTGCTGTGAGTAGAAATATTTAAAAAGCTTCCTCCTTTAACAGAATTAATTGGAGAAGGTTTCTAACTAATTAATAGGATTATCATTTAAATCTCAGAATCATGAAAGTTTTGAATTAAGTAATGTGATTTATCATTTAAATTTTTTAATTAAAAATATTGGCCAAATTTTTATGAATGTGATAGATGCATTTAAAAAATCATGAAACCAGTTAAACAACAACACAAATAAAATAACTCCAAATCTATTTCAAACACCAAAACACCAGAAACTCCATCTAAAACTATTTAAATAAATAGAACAGAGTGTGGATTGTCATGGTGCAGCAAAATTGGATCCATTAACAACTTGTCCCATTAATAGAATGGTTTGCAGAGGGTTCATGTTAGTAAGCTGATCTGCTTTTTCCAGGCATGCTGATTTGCTTTTTCCAGGCATGACAGAGGGTGATTCCTATTTCCAACCCCATAGAAAAGTTATTGAGGCTGACATGTGTTGGAGATGGCCCTATCTGGTCATCACAACTTTTGTTATATCTGGCTATCTCCTAAGCATGTCAAGTTGCAATAACTTTTCTATGAAGTTAGAAATAAGAATCGACCATGACAGAAGAGCATTCTTAGTCTAGACCTCTCCTACCCCGCCATATGGATGGCTGTAGAGATTTTATACAATTTCGAGGAAAGGTTGAGGTGACAAATTCGTAAACTTATTCCAAATATTGAAGTTAAAATTTATTCAAAATTTTGAAAATCCGTGGTTTGGGTAGAAGACTCAACAATCAAATTCTTGGTTTTCCGGTACTATGTCCTAAAAAGTCAAAAAAATACCTCTCAAAGATTAGATTAAAAAAAAAAATCCAGTAAAAGAATAAAAATTAAATTAAAAACAATGACTTACACCTATTTATGGTCCTTGCAGCTTTGGAAAATTTTTTACCATGGAAATTTGTTGCAGTGTATTAAAAAAATTTGACTTACACTATTCATGGTCTTTGCAGCGTTGGAAAATGTTTTACGATGCAAAATTTGTATTTGTTGAGGTGTATTATTTTTGTAGAATTGAGGCTTCTCTCATCCATCATAGTTATAAGAAGAGCTTCCGCTTAAATCACATGAAAAAGACCTTTGTCGTTTCGAACCAACTAGTGTGGTTCATGGTAAGGACAAATGAATTGAGACTTCTGTGATCCATCATAGTTATAAGAAGAGCTTCCGCGTAAATCACATGAAAAAGACCTACGTGTTTCGAACCAACTAGTGTGGTTCAACTTATTTTTGTCATACAAAATAAGTTGTCAAAGTAAACTTTTATAACAAAAATTTTAAAAATTCATTGCTTTTTAGAGAACTGCTTTACTTTTTACCTACTATTTAATATTTTATTTATTTATTATTTAAATAGTATGTATGTATTTTTGTTTTTTAATAAATGTAAAATATTTTTTTTTTTTATGTAAGTTGCGGTAGTTTTATTATCATTAAATTATTTAATTGTAAGTTTATCATAAAATATAATATAATTAGATATATTGTACATCTTTTGCATTACTTTTAAAGGATTAAATGTATTTAATTATGTTAGTTCTGGTTATCTTATTAATAAATTATTATTTAATATAATTACGTTGTAATTACTATATTATTTTAGTTTCCAAGATTTTATAAATCTAGTTAAATTATTTTTGGAAAGTTTTCATGTAGTTTAGTCAAAGCTATTAACTACAATGTATTTTGAAAATGAACAATTAATTTCAATTTTATCTCTTTCCATGTGATGAATGGGACAAAAAATGAATCTTATAAATAATAAAATAAGTTTGAACACAATTTTAAATAGAAATTTACCAATAATAATGTAACACATATGCCTTTTGAAAAAAAAATTGTAATGTGGATGAAGAAATTCATAATCTTTGTGCATGTAAAAAAGGACCAAGCGCTCCCATTTGCATCCTAATCTTTGGAAAGCCCAAACCCATTGGTGTTCAAATTCAAATTCTAGTATGAAAGTATTAAATGCATCAAATTTTTGGTCAAGGCAGGTTTAAAACTTCTATATCCAATTATTAAATAAATATATTTCCTAATCAAACTAAATAAATAAAACATTTTACCAAGTAATGATCTATCACCAATATACCAACACAAAAAAAGTCAGATAAAAACTCTCAAAATCATAGAGAAAATAGTCATTTGACCTAGAAAAACAACAAAAATGAGTTATATTATTTGTACGAGACAACTAACAAAACTCTTCAATTTGGTTACTCTATTTATGAGTATGGCATGACATGTGATTCTCAAACTTTAATCTTCAAGGTTCAGTATTCAGGATTTAGGTTTAAATGTGCACAATGCATTATTGGTTCAGGTTTCAGAATTTAGTTTTAAGTGTGCACAATGCATTATGGAATGATGTGACAATGCATTATAGGATGATGTGAGTGGAGAAAGATAAGTTTTTTTTTATAATAATTCTAAAGACCTATTATTACTGACTATATGATTATCTTGGAGCCTAATCACTAAAAAGATATTTTATACTTATTCTCAGTCTCATCTTGGTACTTTAGTATTGTGGATGCCCCATTGTACAATGCTTATACTAAATTAGTTGAATTTTTTTATTTATACAATTTTGTTTGAAAATTAATAAATATTCATATGAATATTATAAATAGGTTTGAAAGTAAATTTTCAAACTATTAATTAAATTCACTATTTTAAATTCACAATTTTAAAAAATAAGTAAATGTAATCAACATGAACCGTGATGTTGTGGTATAACCCTATATATGAATAGCATTCAAATGATAAACAGAAAGCAACTCTACAAAGCACCGGAAATTTGGGAGGAAAACGGGAAAACATGAGTAGGGTGAACCAGAAGCAACTCTACTAAGGACTGGAAATTTGGGAGGAAGTCATGAGTAGGCTAAACGGAACCCATCTTGTTGTCAAACCATGATTGTAGTGTCAGTTATCATCCTGCAGCAGTGTACAAATCTAAAATAATTCCATTTTCCAGTCATCTTTGGAAAGCCCTCCACCTCTTCATTACCATTTGCTTGATCTATTCCTAAGAATTGTCATACTTTCTATCATTATTTAATTTCTTATGCTCTATAGGAGTGTTTTCCTTGAGGAAGAAGACGGATATATTTCATAAATTTAAAGTATAAGATAAGTGACATAAACCACATTCCAAGGCTTTATGTTGGACTGTATTAGTAACTAAGTTGACCATATTAAGTTACTGTTATGCTTATCTCCAACAAGTTCAGAAAATCCCTCAAATACTGCCTGTATAGTACACATACTTCTAAGATTAATAGATAAACATTCTGAATAGGCCTATGAGTCAATTGACTATTTAACCAACAAACATTGTTCTTAGTTTCTATTCCATCCAAGAATGCACAATGTTTCAAACTAAATTGGAAGACACGGTTAAAAATAGCTTTTGATGTAATAGAGGGTAAGTATTTCTGATGATACTTCGATGTACATTAGGTTTTCTGATCAAACGTTGATCCAAGTGCAATGTCATATTTGAAGGATTGGAACACCTCTATGTGGGCTGCACTCCAAAAATAATTCACAAGGCTGTACAGGTTGCCAATATTTTTCCACACAACAATTTGAAAGGAATCACAATGGATTGGGAGGCCAGTGTGGTGCAAGGACTACACGATACTTTGATTCAGTATAGACCACATACATTCAACACTCTTTTTCTATGCGTAACATTGAACAATTGGATTGTGCGGGTTTTGTAATGGTTTGATATGGGGGTTGATTATGATCTACATATGGTTTTTTTATTGATTAAGTTGAATAATTAGATTCGCTGCATGTACTTTCTTGATATGAGATCGATTTTTCTCACTACCATTATAACTCTAAGTTCAGCAGACACACTCTCTCTAAGTTCAGCAGACACACTCTTTATATGTTCAACAGAGGCCGTAAGTTTTGGGCAATACAATTTTGAATCTCTTGACACATAACCTTTCTTTTTCAGAGCACTTGCTAATTGAGATGCCACCAAGGTCAGAATAACTAAATTAATCATAAAAAGGAGAAAAAGTTGTTTAGCAGCACCCGCCTAGATAACACCTCAGCCTAATTTGACCTCCATAAAGAGGAGTCGCCTCAGGAAAAAGAGCAACGGAAAGCCAAACATGGGAGTAGGTAAAGGTAGTTTTTTAAAACTGAGGTCCTAGTTTGACGTATTTTTTTACTGTGTATGATCTTCCAGGTTTGACCATTGATTTGAGGACCTGTTACTTACAGTTGAATCTGTTGAAGTCACTAGGATTTTACAGGGTCTGAGCTAAGCTATACTAATCCTTAACTGACTATATTTTTTTTAGCATATCTCCACACAGCCCACAACCACCCATTAAAATTTGATGAGATAATCTTGCTAACAAGATCCACAGTCAACAAAGTGTACTAATAAAACTTGACATATGTGCTTTTTAATTATTTGATCTAATACTCTCAATATTCAACTACATATACCTACATACATATGTGCTTTTTAATTATTTGATCTAATACTCTCAATATTCAAATTACATATACCTACGGAAATCAATTTATCATAACCATTAGCCCATAAAAACTATAACAAAATTGCTAAGCAGGGTTTACTAACCTTCAATAAGTTGAATAATTAGATTCGCTGCATGTACTTTCTTGATATGAGATCGATTTTTCTCACTACCATTATAACTCTAAGTTCAGCAGACACACTCTTTATATGTTCAACAGAGGCCGTAAGTTTTGGGCAATACAATTTTGAATCTCTTGACACATAAATTTTCTTTTTCAGAGCACTTGCTAATTGAGATGCCACCAAGGTCAGAATAACTAAATTAATCATAAAAAGGAGAAAAAGTTGTTTAGCAGCACCCGCCTAGATAACACCTCAGCCTAATTTGACCTCCATAAAGAGGAGTCGCCTCAGGAAAAAGAGCAACGGAAAGCCAAACATGGGAGTAGGTAAAGGTAGTTTTTTAAAACTGAGGTCCTAGTTTGACGTATTTTTTTACTGTGTATGATCTTCCAGGTTTGACCATTGATTTGAGGACCTGTTACTTACAGTTGAATCTGTTGAAGTCACTGGGATTTTACAGGGTCTGAGCTAAGCTATACTAATCCTTAACTGACTATATTTTTTTTAGCATATCTCCACACAGCCCACAACCACACACAGCCCACAACCATCCATTAAAATTTGATGGGATAATCTTGCTAACAAGATCCACAGTCAACAAAGTGTACTAATAAAACTTGACATATGTGCTTTTTAATTATTTGATCTAATACTCTCAATATTCAACTACATATACCTACATACATATGTGATTTTTAATTATTTGATCTAATACTCTCAATATTCAAACTACATATACCTACGGAAATCAATTTATCATAACCATTAGCCCATAAAAACTATAACAAAATTGCTAAGCAGGGTTTACTAACCTTCTTGAGGTGTCCTCTGTCTGGAAGAATCTGAGGGGTTTCGAATGAACTTTCCCACCCAACTTTTATTCGAACTCATTTGAACACAGTAAGAGGAAAGATGGCTGCCCACAAAATGTCGAAATTAACACCTCATATAGTTAATCGCAAGTACACAAGGCAATACCTCAAATTTGCTGTCCCTGCTCCGGGGATACTTTGTTACAACAATACTGATAAAATTACTGTAAATCCATTCCAAATATCAAAATGAGGTGGGCGTTCCTCCATACACATTGTACAATAATACAAATAAGATTACTGCAAATAGATTCTAAATATCAAATTATACAATAACACAAATATGACTGCTGCAAATAAATTCCAAATACCAAAACTGTGCCAGAATTACTCCAAAAGGCGAAGAGAAGCCGAAGAGTCCCCAATTAGGTTACAATTACGCTCCTTGGTTTTTAAAGGACAACTCAAAACTGAACATAACGTTGTGGCGTAACTATAACTGCGGCGAGCAATAGTTTTTTCTAGGTTCTTCATTCATGAATTTTACAAACTGGCATTGAAAAGAACCTTTAATTGAAGGACCTGAGTTGCACAAAAATGCTTTGGTAATGCAATAGAATAAAGTTGAGCTGGCATATCCGCACCTTGCTTAGAAACTTACAAACATGGGTGGAGTAATGACGATTTTACTCATTTCTATCAAGAGAATAGAAACTTCCGGCCAGCCTCCTAAATATTCACTATAAGGTTTTTGAATAGAAGGGAATTCCTATGGTCAGTTGCCCGAGCCAGAAAAAAAAAATGGCTACTAGAGATATAAAATATATTACTTTTTTTTCATCTTTCTTTCCCAATTAAAAAACAAAGAAAAAATATGTTTCTAGAAATTGTCTCTAAATTGTCCATAGATGGTGTCTCAAAATTCTTGAACCAAAATAAAAATTAAAAAACAAAGTACACCTACAATATCATCATCAAGTAGATAGATACTTGAGAACGATGACCAAATAGAATCTTTAATTATTTCCAAGGGTCAAGAAAATTTGTAAGTGTTGGCCCTCCTTCTCTTCAGTGACCTTCCATGTTCCACTATCCAAGACCATAGTAGCTTTAGAGAGTTTGCCCATGAGTGTGTTCCTTTTCCAATAGACGTGATCAAAGGTGATCTCGGAAAACATCGGAATTTTTTTGTAAGATATTTTCATAAAGAGGCATAAGTGTGAAATTTCTCAAATGGGCATGTCTAATGACCCAATTTATAACCACCTATGATTCCCCATATAAATGAAGAGAGTGTATTCACAAATGGATGGAACATGGAATACTGAGATAAAGAGGGAAGAGCTTAGCATAATTATTTATGGCATGCCCATTATTTGTAGATAAAGAGAAAGAGTGTGAATTGTGTAGGTAGATGATGCCTCCTACCCCACCTAAGGAGGGATTGGTTTGAACAGATCCATCAAAGAAATCCCATGGAAAATATTGTTTAATAACTATATACAAAGAAGAAATAGAAGAATCACATTTATGTTTGGAGGTCAAAGAGTTTTGCAAAGCTAGTTTGTGTAAATCCATTCTAAGGAAGAAGGAACATTGGTTTTCAAAAACTACTTTCTTCTTCTCACACCA
>APFE030621386.1:0-32822 GCA_000404065.3 Pinus taeda
TAAAGATGAATGGTTTGAGCAAGTAAAGTAGGCCAAAATGAGCCCGAATTGTACCAAAATTGGGGCTCATCACTTGCCACAATCAATCATTATGTTTTCAACCAAAATCTAGTAGTATGAGTGTATAAATCATGCTTTTTATAATGGAAATGGATTCAACACCATCAAAAACTCCATCAATACCCAAAATCTTGAAATTTGACAACTGTAACCTAGAGTTACATAAACATTTGCCAGATATTATGAGGAACGTGCTAAAATTTCCATGCTTTTTCCAAACAAATTTGAGGTCTCATTAGAATATGGTTTCCGTCATTGAAATTAGCTTAAAAATACCAATAATAGCTATAAATAGTAAATTGTGCAAGGACATTTGCAAATAAATATTATGTAGACATGTATTTAGCTATCTTCTACAATGAATTGACTTAACAACTAGTCCCCACTATTATGTAAAACCAAAACAATTTTGATTTACGAATGAATTGGAAAAATATTCTGAGCATCACAGCTCAAAGCTAACTATCAACAAACATCTGATCCATCTAGACAGAGTCACATATATTCCGCCATACATCCCTTCCACATACCTATCTCCTGCACAACTTGACACACAATTTTGACGCAATGGGGACTTTATTCACAACAAAAGAATTTAATTTTAAACACTTCCATTTAAAACTTTGACAAATTAGTTGTGAAGAAGATGGAGTTCGGATTTCCCACAGTTTCCATATTTTTGTTGTCGACGTTTCGAGTCTGAACCAAGACTCATCATCAGGACAAATTGTGAGGAGAAAAGAAGGAATTTTGTAGATATAAATATGACAATTGCAGGAAGTGAAGACAAATGGCCGACTCTTTGTTTTCCAATTATAATCTAATTATTATTGTATTTTAGTCCTATATTTTCATAATTTAATAACCTAAATTTTTATACCCAATTTTATTAATATTAAATAGTTATTTTTATATTTTTTATTATTCGATCCTTATTTAAAATTATTGTTTAGTATGTTATGTATTTCATTGTTATTGCTTATGTTCTATTAAAATAATTTAATAAGCTAATTGTATATTTCAAATTTTATTAATATTAATAATTTATAATTTTTATTTACAATTATATGCACCATTATCTAAAATATTGTTTGACAAATAATGTATATGACATTTCTTTTGTTATATGCTTATGCTTCTTATTCATAAATGATTAATTAAGACCCTATTTATATTGTTATAAAGGTATATTTATTATGTCTTTTTTTAGATTAATGTTTCTATTTATTGATGTTCATACTTATTTGTTAATCTAAGTTTATTAATGTTAGAATCATTCCTCATGCTATTAATGTTTAATGGTTTTTTATGTTATTTAATTCTTTATTATTTTTTTGTTCGTATTTATTATTTACAATTAATATTTATGGTTAGTTATATTATTTATGTTATTTAAATCTTTATTACTTTTTTGTTCATATTTATTATTTACCATTAATATTTAATGCTAGTTATTCATATTATTATTTATCTTATATATTAAGATGTTCATTATTATTCCTATCTATCTATACCTATTACTATTATCTATTATAAATGTTCTTAATTTCTATTTGCTTGCTGAATTATGCTATCCCTCTTACTAATAATATTAAAATTAATATTGCTTCCATTATTTATATAGGGGCCTATAGTTATCATTTAATGTTTTATTATATAATGTTTCATATATTATTTCTTATTTATTCTATTTATTATTTGAGATGATTATTCTTATTATTTATATTATAATATTTATTAGGTTTATTTATATGCTTGAAGCTCTTCTAGCCTTAGGTATCTAAGGAGCAGTCAAGAATTTCTAACATTGCTATTGAGATTATTGGCGGGGGTTAGCAAGGGGTTCCAGTTTTTGCTAATTTCCATGCCACCATCCCTGCTAAGGTTTTTAGGATGCTTAATAATTTAAATAGCTTCTCTAACCTTACGTTTAAATTGATGTTCTACATTGGCAATGACTTTGGTGTCTTCTAGGCAGATGTGATGATTAGTTTTACCTACATGCTCAGCTAGGGCTGAGGTTCGAGTTCTTTCGTTACGAATGTTTGCACTATGCTCTTTGAGTCTAATCTTAACTGACCTGCCAGTTTCTCCTATGTACTGATCCCCACAAGAACTCTTGATGATGTAAACACCTTTTTGCTGAAGATGTCAACCAAGAGCATCTTCAGCGAAAAGGTGTTTACATCATCAAGTGTTCTTGTGGGGATCAGTACATAGGAGAAACTGGCAGGTCAGTTAAGATTAGACTCAAAGAGCATAGTGCAGACATTCGTAACGAAAGAACCTGAACCTCAGCCCTAGCTGAGCATGTAGGTAAAACTAATCATCACATCTGCCTAGAAGACACCAAAGTCATTGCCAATGTAGAACACCAATTTAAACGTAAGGTTAGAGAAGCTATTGAAATTATTAAGCATCCTAAAAACCTTAACAGGGATGGTGGCATGGAAATTAGCAAAAACTGGAACCCCTTGCTAACCCCCGCCCACAAAATAATCTCAATAGCAATGTTAAAATTCTGACCGCTCCTTAGATACCTAGGCTAGAAGAGCTTCAAGCATATAAATAAACCAAATAATATTATAATATAAATAGAATAATCATCTTAAAACTAATAGATTAATTAAGAACAATATATAAAAACATTATTATAATAAAAGCATTAAATGATAACTATAGGGGTATATAAATAATGGAAGCAATATTAATTTTAATATTATTAGTAAGAGGGATAGCATAATTCAGCAAGCAATAGAAATTAAGACATTTATAATAGATAAAGTAATAGGTATAGATAGATAGGAATAATAATGAACATCTTAATATATAACATAAATAATAATATGGAATAACTAGCATTAAATATTAATTGTAAATAATAAATGTGAAAAAAAAGTAATAAAGATTTAAATAACATAAATAATATAACTAACAATAAATATTAATTGTAAATAATAAATACGAACAAAAAAGTAATAAAGAATTAAATAACATAAAAAACAGAAAACATTAATAGCATTAGGAATGATTCTAACATTAATAAACTTAGATTAACAAATAAGTATGAACATCAATAAATAGAAACATTAATCTAAAAAAAGACATAATAAATATACCTTTATAACAATATAAATAGGGTCTTAATTAATCATTTATGAATAAGAAGTATAAGCATATAACAAAAGAAACGTCATATACATTATTTGTCAAACAATATTTTAGATAATGGTGCATAATAATTAAATAAAAATATTAAACTATTAATATTAATAAAATTTGAATAACAATTTAGTTATTAAATTATTTTTAATAGACGCAATAAGCATATAACAATAGAAAAATTAACATAAAACATTATTTAATAAACAATAATTTAAATAATGATGCATAATAATAAAATATAAAAATTAACTATTAATATTAATAAAATTAGAATAAAAATTTAGTTATTAAATTATGAAAACATAGGACTAAAATAACAATAATAATAATTAGATTATAATTGGAAAACAAAGAGTCGGCCATTTGTCTTCACTTCCTGCAATTGTCATATTTATACCTACAAAATTCCTTCTTTTCTCCTCACAATTTGTTCGGATGATGAGTCTTGGTTCAGACTCGAAACATCGACAACAAAAATATGGAAACTGTGGGAAATTCGAACTCCATCTTCTTTAAATCACACCACAGTAATCTGCAATCTAAATTAGTTGTGAGGAAGAGAAATTCCATAAAATTATGAATCAAATGCCTACATCAAGGTTGTAAAGATTTACCTATGAAAAAAATTAGTTGCATAGAGCTGTGAGTTTGTACAAATTGAAAGATGTGTAGAGGACGAGGTGCACAGGGTGCGAAATTAATTTAATTACTAGAAACAAAAACTTTAATTTGTAATGTAATAGGCACAACTAGAAAAAATGATTTGTAAAATAGAAACAACGAATATTTTTTCGAATCAATACATGTTATTATTATGCAATATCAAATATAGTTCCTTTTTAATGCATGAAAACAAGTAGTGTTATGCGGGAGAATGTATGTGCACAACAAAGATGGGAAATGTTGATACATTATGTGCATCAATACATTGAATAAAGACATGTGCACAGGCATACTCAGTAAATTGATGTCGAAAGGACTGATATTTACCCGCAATGGTGTTTTATGTTAATAAGAGGCTATACATGGAAACGATAAAAATATGAATGACAAGTTTACCTTTGCTACAAATATTTTGTAACATGTTTCAAATCTAAAATAGTAGAAGGTGGCTATTTTTACAAAAATGAACCAACAAACATTGGAAATTGCTACTATAGTGAGGGAAAATGTCATTTAACATTATAATTCATTTGAAATAAAAACTCAATGACTTCAAGCAAACTACACAAGTCAATAAATAAAAACTAACACTCTATAACTCTGCCACTACTTATCAAAAATGCAATATTTTTTTCTTTTGAATTTCTAAAATATTACCAATAATATCGTATGGGTCCACCACTTGCTTGGTTATTATGATGAAGAGTGGTAGACATAACTATATTTGATATATGGATATATGTATTAT
The DNA here is from genome assembly GCA_000404065.3 of Pinus taeda. NCBI lineage: Eukaryota > Viridiplantae > Streptophyta > Pinopsida > Pinales > Pinaceae > Pinus > Pinus taeda. The sequence continues at coordinate 4,637 of APFE030621386.1, forward strand.
TTATGGATCTAGAAATACTATGATTGTATTGCAGCCTTTGTATTGTGATTTTTGTCCACGGAAGGAAAAGCTCTTATCAATATTATGTTTACAGATTTGTTAAAAAACCCAACTTTTCAACCTTCGAATGTTAACCTCTAATAACATCCTCTTGCTATGAAATTCAATAATATTTAATGCATATGCACATAGGAAACATTGCAATGAATCCTTTTAGGTTCCTCGCTCCACATACATGTTCTCCCTCAATTGTTACTATTACCCGCATCAAAATTGTTACACATGACACACTCAATAATTAGCAATTGAACATACCAAAGCTAAACATCATCGTGTGCATTTACTCCATACTTTTCCACTTCTTTAATATGATTGATATATGTGTCATTAGAAACAAGAATTTACCATATAAAATAAGTTTGAACTACTTCGATCATGATAATTAGCTAAGGAATTGTCAATAATCAATGCGAATAGAAAACCATCAAAGGTGAATTGGTTTAAAAGTTGGGAGTATCGTAGAGATTTTTTATTTCTACACTACTACTACCAACCATGAAATAATAGACATTCCATTGAGAAACCATTAAGGTTTAGGATGTGATTTTATGCAACCTCAACTTCAAAGATAACACTTTATGTAAGACAACAAAAGCTTGCACAATACTCCAACATTTTAAACACAATTTGCAAAGACAACATGTTACTTGGTTTTCTATTCAAAATATGTATTCGATTAGAAATCAATATGGAAATATAGCTTCTTTCCTTTCTCCACTAATGATTTCAAATGCTTGTTGACTTGTTTAACTATAAATCACCGCATGTTATGTTTTTGTTTCTAACATATGTCACAAAATATCTATATCAGAGATAAAGATGGCATCCAATTTTTTTTATCATCCCAATGTCTATAATGCAATTAGTATTTAATTCACAAATCTAAGAAGCAAGAAAACATGTGCAAAATAAATTTGTTGATGGGAAATTTGTGTGCAAGGCCACAACATTGCAAATGAAATATACAACAAAGAGAAAATGTTAAACATTTTTTTATTTAACAAACATAATTGGGATGACATGATTTATTTGTATCACCACAAATAACAATTTTTTCCTCACCAAACTAGCTATTTCAAATTCTTATAGACTGAGCTCCATAGAAATAACCACCTGCTATTATTTTTCATCAGAAACATGTTATGGAGATAAAGTTGCCATCTATAATTTGTATCATCCCGATGTTTTTCCTATGGTTAATAGAAAAACCACTCTGGGTAAATACAAGTCCTATCACCATTCAATTCATAGATTACACACCTGCACATGTCTTTATTTTATGTACCGTCGCATAGACAAAACGAGAAAGTTGAACAAGAATTAAAATACGAAATCTAAAAGAATGATTTTCAAAGCATTAAAATACTAATATTAATGTAGATTTTAAAAATTAACACAAATGAATATGTGTGGGATTGTAGAGGAAATTCATTATGCAGAGGATGTTTTCAAGATTTCACTGTGCATACCTCCATTGTTCGCACAATCTATTAATAATAAAACAACCATTGGTCTTATGTCAGACTGCCAAAAACATTTCAATATTTCACTATGCGGACCTTCAATTTCAAGTTTTCCTCATCCCTATATCTAATTTGTTGTTGAATGTTCATTTTTCTATGTTAATTTCAAGTTCAAATTTATAAACAAATGCTTGTCAATTGCTTCATGTGCATAGGCTTCCCTACAGTTTTTGTTAATGAAAACAGATAAATTTGTCAAGTTTTATGTTACGTTCATGAGAAAAATAACATGAAAATCAAGTTTTGAACAACAACAATCAAATGTATAGAAAACCATAAAAATGAACACTTAACACAGTGTTTTGATGAAGGATTTCACCCCTCTTGGGCTACATCTCCTTGGTCCAGCTTCCATGGCATGGGCCTTTGTATTAGCTCAATAATGGAAAAAGTGTTGTCTACAATGCTCTACTTCTCCTAAAACCAACTTCAATGTGCTTAGAATGCCCCAGTCAACTAGGAACACCTTTTCTTGATCTCAATTTGGTCGACTTTTTCCCAATTTATGGTCAAAAGAGTTTCACTTAGTAAAACTCCTCTAAAATTGGAGGAACTCTAGTTAACTTTGCTAAAACTGGTGGAATCTCTGAATTTATCAGACTGCCAAAAGTCCGAAAACTTAATCGGTAGTTAACTGGTGGATTAATTAATGATAACTTGTGCTTATTACCATTAATTTAGATTAGTGCATAATACATGTGTTTTAATTTCAAATTTTTGGCATTAATTGTTGTAGTGGTCATATGGATTACCAACGGGTTAGGTGATGTTTACATTTTGTTGGCTGTAGGTTGTGGAAAATTGTTAGCCATTAGCTGGGAAATCTTCGTGGATGTGGACATGTAGTGGTATAAAGGTCACTGTTATCATTAACTATTGTGGTTTGCATAGCTGCCAATTTATGTGTGGTGTGGTCACATGACAGTGATAACCACCAACGGTTTTACCACCAACTTTGCATGGTTTTGAAAATAAATATGCATTGAACCCATAGTATGGTAATATCCACAACAATGGTGTATTGGTATGACATTGATTTTGTATGGCGTAGGACTCGGGTTCGACCCCCCAGCGTGCCATAATATTTTACTACATGGCGATATATGTGGTCCTCTGGGGAGGGACACATGGTAGCCTCTGGGCTTGCCACTTGTCCCCTCCTCATTGGTACATTCCTCAAGCAATAAAATCATGCCCCGTCACTACACTTGCGGACCAACTAAAACTTGACACTTGGTGTAATCCGATTGGATGTTGACCGACCTTTGACCCTGCCCAGTCACATGCCATGTCAGAAGTACCTACTGCTAACTGTGCAGTGACTGTACATTTTTCTTTTAAAAAATTCCATTGTTTGGCAAAGTAGACATAACGCAATATCTTCGTCATAAAACCTCATTTTTTAGTGAAACAAGTTCAGTTGGGATCATTTCGCTGAGGCAAACGCGGTCGTTTAGGTTTCGAGCAATTCTAAGAACATTGATTTTTGAATTAAATATTGAGAACTTGATCATTCCTCCCCACTAGAATCCTTTTAGACCCAAAATATACTATCAATTCTTAAGAAGGTGAGGGTACAAGTCTCTCACCTTCTCATTCTGCAACCATTTTTCCTTAGAAGGCTTTGTTCCCTTGAGTCCCACTCTAAGGTATTCAACATTCCCTCTCTTTGAAGTTCTAGTTCTTCTGTCAAGTATGAGATCTTATTGAAGTTCATCAAGATATTCTGGTGATAAATCAACTATTGATGGTAGCTGAACATGCTCTCCTTGATCATCAATCAAAGGAGGCTCAAACAATCTCAAATTCTCAACATCAACAACATAGTATATTTGCATATAAGGAGGCAAATCAAGCTTAAATGAATTGTTACCAATCTTTTTCAGAATTTTAAATGGACCATAATGGATTGGCTTAATATTTTTACCTTCCACTTGAAGTCTCTCTTTGATAATATATAACCAAACTTCATCGCCAACATGAATTTTATGATCAACACCGTGTTGTCATGCCTTGCCTTGTAGCTGCGTTGACTTCTTTCAAGTTGTTCCTGCACTGTGTGATGTATCAACTGAATGTGATCTATGAAATTCTTTACCTTATCAATGTCTCTATTTGCATTGATGTTGACATCTTTCTCAAAGATGAAGTCCAATGGCGATCTTGGCAAGTACCCAAAACATGCCTCAAATGGCAATGTATTTGGGGGAGAATGCTTTCCCCTATTATATGCATGTTGTATGTAATGTAATTGTTCATCCCACAACTTGGGATGTTTGCTACAATATCCTCTAAGAAGATCAATGATTTTCCCCTTGACCATCTCGATTTGTCCATCTATTTACAGATGAAAGGTTGTACTATTCTTCAACTTAGTGTCCATCATGTCCCACAAATTTGACCAAAAATTCCCAACAAATCGATAATCTCAATCACTTACAATGGAAGTAGGAAGACCAAAATGAACCCAAATATTTTGAAAGTAAAGATGAGTTGTTTGTTCATCTGTAATTTCCATTTAAATGGTGCTAGTATACACATTTTTTTGAACCTATCGACAACTACATAAAAGTAATCATGACCTTTCCTTAACAATGGAAGACCTCCTACAAAATCCATTGAGATACTCTCCCATGGACATGAAGGTATCGGAAGTGGAGTGTACAATCCTAGTTTCCTATTACTAGGCTTACTTGTTGCACACAAATAAAATTATCTAATGGGATGAGATACATTATCAAACATGCATGGCCAATAACAATACCTTTGGAGATTCACTACTGTCTTGCCTACACCAAAGTGTCCAACAATCAATGAAGTGTGCACCTCCCTTATGATAATGTTTCTTTCTCCTTGTGGAATACCTAACTTTCCCAAGTGATACAAAAAACTATTATGTACATGGTAATCTAACTCTTCATTTTTGTTTCCTTGACTCAAGCTTGCATACACATCTTGAAAGTCATTATCATATTCATATTTCTCAATGTAACTTTCATGCAAAACAAAATTGTGCTTGAGTATAATAGATGAATTTACAATATGCCTAGAAAGCATATTAGCTACCTTCTTGTAAATTCCCTTTTTCTACTTGATAACAAAATGAAACTGTTGTAGAAAATCGATTCATCTGAAGTGTCGTGATGGCTACAACTTTGACTATGACTGTAAGTATTGCAATGGTTGATGGTCATTATGGGTAATGGTATCCTTTGCCATCAAGTAGTATTTCCATTTTTTGACACTTTGTACCAATGTGTAATGTTCTTTGTCATAAGTGGGATAGTTAGTCACAAATCCATTAAATATTTTAGAATGAAATGAAATGGGTTTACCATGCTGCATAAGAACTGCTCCCATGGCATAATCACTAGCATCCGTTTGAATCTCGAATGGTTGTCTATGATTTTGAAGAGCCAATACCGGTGTTGAAATTATCTTTTATTTTAAAGAATCAAGTGCTTCTTGTTTTACATCTCCCCAATGGAAGACTTTCTTGGCACTAGTTAATTCATGTAATGGAAACGCAATGGAAGAAAAATTAGCAATAAATTTCCTCCAATAGTGTGCTGCCCCAAGAAAGCTTCTTACCTTTGTAATTGTATTGGCCTTGGGCCAATTTAGAATGACCTCAACCTTAGAGGGATCTATCTTCAACTCACCTCGTCGAACAATGTTTCCCAAATACACTAAATAATTCTTGCGAAATTCTCACTTCGACATCTTTAAAAACAATTGTTCTTTTTCCAAGACATCAAGTACTTTGTTTACATGCATGACATGTTCATCTCTAGATTTGTTGAATATGAGATTATCATCTAAGTAAACAATGACAAAATCATCTAGAAATTGTCTCAATACATCATTCATAACTCACATTAAAGTAGATGGAGCATTTTTAAGACCGAAAGGCATAACAAGCCACTCAAACAATCCTTGTTTATTTTTAAATGCGGTTTTACAAATGTCCTCTTCAACTATTATAACTTGATGATAACCACTTCGTAAGTCCAAATTAGTGAAATACTTTTCATACCTCAACTCATCAAGAAAATCATCAATTCTTGGGGGTGAATATCGATTCTTTACTGTGACTTTGTTCAGTACACGAAAATCCAGACACATGTGCCAAGTCCCATCCTTCTTTGGCATCAAGACAATGGGTGAACCCCATGGCGAAGTAGATGGGTATATGATACCTTTGTTCAGAAATCCTTGAATCTACTTCTTTATATCCATGCTCTCCATAATGGACATTGATATATGTCAATGTTTGGAAGTGGAACATCTTGCTGCAATTGTATCTCATATTGAATTCCCCTCTTGGGAGGTAACCCCTTTGGTTCCTGAAACATCTCACCATGCTTGCTTACCACATCAAACAAATCATATTTTAATTTTTCATCACAAACTTCAAAAGATTCATAATCAATATCATTCTTTTTCTTGATCATGAGAAGCAAAAAAAAATTATTTACATTTACCAGTCTCTTCATCTGCCATGAATTAACCAAAAAAATGTTTAACGTTTTGTGATGGTCTCTCACAATATACTCCAATCCTTTCTTGAGCGATAGGTATTTGTTCTCATGGCAATAAAAAACTGCTTTCCTATCATACAAATAAGGACTTCCCAAAATGATTCTTGAGATTTCAAGTGGAACTACATCTAACTCAACTTCATCAATGAATTTTTCAGTAATGGAAAACATGAACAAGAATTTCCTTGTAACCTATAAATTTGCATTATTGACTATCCAACCCAATGGTTATGGCTTATGATGAGGTAGAGTTTCAAGGTTAAGATTTTTCACCAAGTCTTCTGAAATTAAGTTTGATTGTGACCCACTATCGAATAATGCATTAATCTTTATATGATTTGAAATTACCCTTACATGGAGCAACTCTATTCTTGATTCTTCATTTGGAGTGTTGTTATGACTATGTGAGGAACTAGTGCTTGTAACAAATTCTTTTTCCTTTGTGACCATGGCTGAAATCTTGGTCTTATCACTAGAAATTGAGCCAAGATTTTGTTGTCTGGTACTTATCATCCTTTGTGTTCCCTTATTGTTTGGTTTCTTAGGACTTTGCTGGGGACGTAATTTCCAACAGTGGGTTTCATCATGCCCAAATTTGGAACAATGTTGGCATATAGTTTTCTCCACTTCTTTCTTCACACTTGCATTCCTCTTTCCCTTCCATTTTCCACCCTTCTTTTTCTCCTTGCACTTGAATGGCTTCTTCTTACTACCCTCTTCCTAAATGTTCTTTCCTCTTGCTTCAAGGTGCATGGCTTGCACACATACCTCATCTAAATTTCTTGGATTGAACATAAGGATAGTATTTTTTAAGTAGTAATGTAAACACCCAATATATTTCAACAGTGTATCTTGGGAATTGAAATTTACTCCTAACAACAAAGCCCTCTTCCTAAACTCCTAGGTATAGTCTTGAACTGTTTGGCCCTTGAGTTGCGTAAAATTTTTCCAAATCATAATGGATTTTTACATATAAGCTAAAGGATAAAACTATCTTTTAATTGCAGAAACAAATTGAACCTAAGAAATTGATATCTTACCATTAATTCACATTTCCTCTTGAGTCTTCACTTCCCACTAGACTAATGCTACTCCTTCTAGCCTCAATTAAGTCAACTAGAACTTTATGTCATATTCTTGAAGGTTTTGAATTCTACAATAAACCTCCAATTGTCAAATCCAATTCTTTAAGTTTTTTGCATTCACTTCACTATTGTATATGGGAAGTTCAAACTTAATGTCCAGATTGAGTAAGGGAGTTTTTTCCTTTAGGGTTTTTGAATGAGTATGAACAGTTTTTTTGGTGGAAGTGGAAGATGATGTTGTTTGATATGTTGAGGATGATGAAGATGATGAAGAATATGAAGATTATGGAGATGGATGAGGCTTTCCTCCATTACCCTTTGAATCAGTCTTTTCATCTTTTTTATCTCCTAAGCTTCCCTCTCCATGTGGAGCCTTAGAACTCTTTCTAGTCATTCTAGTATTCCTCTCCTCATAGAGGACTCTAACCATTTTAGTTAAGTCATAGAAAGATTTCTTGAATGCTTCCTCTTCTGAAAGACCTTCAGTCTCTCTTACTCCAGACTTGATGGCTTTCGATTCAAGCTCAACTTCTGATATTGCTTGTACCTCCTCAATCTCAATTGAAGGTAAAACTTGAGGTGTTTCAAGTGCAACTAGGATTGGAACTTTGGGTGGAGATTATGGCCTTGTGGCTCTCCTTCTTTGGGGCATTACCTCAGGACTTGCAAATAATAGTTTCCCTTGTCCTCTCTGAAACTTTAACCTTGTAAGCATCACAAATTTGCAACCATTAACACCATACTTGCACAAAACTCAAGTAATCAAGAAAATAACCTTTGCTCTGATACCAACCTGATCCATTATTGAATGTTAGTTTTGTTGTGCTAATTTGAACTTCAAATTTATAAACAAATGCTTGTCAATTGCTTCATGTTCATAGGTTTTCTTATGGCGTTTCTGAATGAAAACAAGAAAATTTGTCAAGTTTTATGTTAAGTTAATGAGAAAAATAACATGAAAATCAACTGCTAAATAGCATCAATCAAATGTATAGAAAACCATCAAAATGAACACTTAACACAGTGTTTTGATGAAGGAGTTAAGCCCTCCTGGGCTACATCTCTTTGTCTAGCTTCCATGTCTTGTGCCTCTGTATTAGCTCAATAATGGAAAAAGTGTTGTTTACAATGCTCTATTTCTCTTGAAACATGCTTCAATGTGCTCAAAATACCTAAATCAGCTAGTAACACCTTTTCATGATCTCAAATTAGGCAAATTTTTCCCAAGTTATGGTCAAAATAGTTTCTCTTAGTAAAACTCCTCTAAAGCTGGAGGAACTCCAATTAGCTCCACTAAAACTGGTGGAATCTTTGAATTTATTGGACCACCAAAAGGCCACCAACTTAATCCATAGTCAACTGGTGGATTAATAAATGATAAGTTTTTCTTAATTACTGTTAATCCATATTAGCGCATAATCCACATGTTTTAATGGAAAACTATTAGCATTAATTGCTATAGAGGTCACATGGATTACTGATGGGTTAGGTGACGGTTATGGTTTGCTGGCTGATGGTTGTGAAAACCCATTAGCCATTAGCTAGGTAGTCTCTGTGGACATGGTCACATGGTAGCGTAAATGTCGCAGTTACTATTAATTGTTGTGGTTTGCGTAGCCGCCGATTTATGTGTGGTGTGGTCACATGTCAGTGGTAATTGCCGATGATTTTACCGTCAACTCCACATGATTATGAAAAAAATATGCATTGAAAACATAGTATGGTAAGAACCACAACAATGGTGTATTAGTATGACGTTGAGTTTATATGGCGGAGGTCCCAAGTTCAACCCCCTGGCTTGCCATAATATTTTTCTGCGCTTCGATATATGTGGTCCTTTGGGGAGGGACATGTGCTGGGCTCCGAACTTGCCACTTGTCCCCTCCTCATTAGTCCATTCCTGAACCTATAAAATCATGCCAAATCACCACACCTGTGGACCAACCAAAACTTGACACTTGGCGTAATCTGATTGGATGTTGACTGACCTTTGACCCTACCCAGTCACTTGCCACATCGGAAGTATGGATTGCTCAATGTGCAGTGACTACATTTTTTTTTTTTTAATCCACTATTTGGAAAAGTGGACAAAATGTGATATCCTCCACATACAAACTTGGTTTTTAGTGAAACAAGTTGCATTGAGATCATTTCGTCGAGATGGACGTGGTCGTTTAGGTTTCAAGTGACTTCGAGAACTTTGATTTTTGAGCTAAATACTAAGTACATGATCAATATCTATCCTATCATTAATAGATAACACCACTACGGGTAAATACTAGTCCTCTCAACACTCAATTCATAGACTACACACATGTGCATGTCTTCAGTTAATGTACGATGCATAGATGGAACGAGAAAGATGCACAAGCATTAAAATATGAAATCTAAAAGCATGACTTTCAAAGCTTTAAAATATTACTATTAACGTATATTTTCAAAATTAACGCAAATGCATATGTGTAGGACTGTAGAGACAATCCATGATGGTGTGGAAGATTTCAAGATTTCATTGTGCATACCCCCATAGTCTACACAATCTATTAATAATAAAATAACCACTGGTCTTATGCTAGACTGAAAAGAAATATTTCGAGCTTTCATTATGTAGAACTTCACACTCTGCACAATCTACTAATAAGAAAAATGAAATGTGCCTAATTACACAGAGATAACCATAATAATAAATGAGGCAGTTCAACTTGCATTTGTACTAACGCCAAAAGAGTTAAAACACATTACAATTGAAAGATCCTTCTGCACATATTCACAACTTTATGCAACTCCTCTTTCACACAACTAGATCCATAAAAGGTTTACATGGAAAACGTTTTAAAATTAATTGTGTCTTTACAGAATAAAATCATCTCTACATGCTTTTTATCCTACATATACCCCATCCTTTGCACATCTTAGCTCCATATTTTGAACCTCATTCTCCCGCACATATCCCATCCTCTGCACATTATCCATTTCATACATATTCGCAGTGCTATGAATTTGTTGTTCCACATAGCTAGATCTATAAAAGTTTTAAATAAGAGATAGTTTAAAATTAATTTTTCCTCTGCTAAATAAAGTCATCTCTACAACCCCCATTCTCTGGCACATACTCTATCCTCCACACTGTGAAAGCTTTGCACAAGAAAACATCGGGGTGTTTCACACACTATTTAGTTTTTCACATATAGACCAAACTTTTCACGACACAAATTTATACTCAATTGACTCACTTGTAGCATTGTTCGCATATTTGTTTTACCACACAAAAATTATTCCTCACATGGATTGGAAAGATAGTTTACTTAATATTTCATAATATCAATTCAATTGAGAGATGTGAAATCACTAATGCACTGAATATTTAGTAACAAATTTATATATTACTTCGTATTTTTCCATGTAGCTTTGGCCAATCATTGCAAGATGAACATTAACAAATTGCTTTCAAAACTATTAGGTCATTGTAATACTAGTGGTGCCCCCATTAATATTGTAGTTTTATCCCTTATTAATATTGTTGTGCCCCTATTGTCCCCATATTGTTATTACTGTGCCCCATAAAATCCCTCTATTGTTATTTTTGTGCCTTCATATTATTATTATTAGGTCAGCTTGGTTATATTGTGACCCCTTAGACTCCTATATATAGAAAGGAGGTCGTGTCATTTGAATCATACAAGAATTCTTCATTTATTTAATGTAAATGAGGTTTCTCCCTCGAAGAGGCTGAATTCTAAGGTGTTGATCTATCTTTTCTATCTTTTTGTGAGCTAGTTTCATAACATTTGGTATCAGAGCTTTGGATTCTAGGGTTTCGCTGCTCCAAATAGGTCATCGTGGCATTTTCGCTATAACTTCTTTTCTGCAATGTTTCAGAAGTGAAGAAAAACCCATTTGAGATGAAATCGCACTGAACCTCAGGTTCGAATTTCGAAGCCTTTTGTGCTATATTTGTGGAGATATGATTTGAGGAAGTTGGTATTTTTGCAGACTCCTGAATTACATTCCAAACAGGTGACCTAGGGAAAATAGTCATAATGTTCTCTCTGAGCATCGGATTGAAATTTTGTAAGAAGGTACAAAAAGAGGATGGATTGTAGTTTCTTGTATATATTTTTCAGAGCCAAATGTTGAAACAGTGACACATGGCACTTCATACAAGTTCACTCTTCTAGAAAGGTCTATAATCAGGTCATCTTGGGAGATTGTGCATAACTCTTCCTTGGAGAATCCAATTTTGATCAGACTGGTGGCATTGGGAAGACGATGCAGAGGGCTACTACAAGTCATAATTTCAGACCTGGATGATCCAAAATTACAGAGACTAATCAGATTCAATATCAAGCTCCTACAAAGTGAAAAAAGGTGTGTAGTTTCTTTTTAAATGTTTGCATAAGCTTGGTTTAAAAAATTAGTTTGAAGGAATTCAAAGGGTATAGTAAAGCATTATTATCGATAATTGATGCCTCGAGGAAAGAAAATTCAAACACTTAGTAAGCAACCTGAAAGCTCTAGCATGACTCATGAAGAAGAGGAAGAAATGCAACATGATATATCAAAATTACGAGACCAAGTGCAACAAGTGTCACTTGCACAGAAAGTAACAGAATCTAAGATGGATGCTTTAAAGAAAGATGTAGAAGCTAAGATGGATGGTTTAAAGAAAGGTGTAGAAGCTAAGATGGATTGTTTAAATAAAGGCGTAGAAGCTAAGATCGATGGCATGGAAGCTAAGATGAATGCCATGGATGCTAAGATGACTGGCATGGATGCTAAAATGGATGGCATGGATGATAAGATGGAAGAATTAAAGATAAATTTGAATAAGTTGCTACAAGAAATGGTCACTAATGGTGAAAGGGTAGTAAAGGAAACTCATGATGAGAACAAAGGAAATGTTAATCATGATTCCATAGACTCTAATGTTGGATCGAAGAGCCACCATATTCCAAAAATCAATATGAGGAAGTTTGATGGCAAGGATCCTTGAACATGGATATTACAGATGGAGCAATTTTTTGATCTCAATAATGTGCAAAATACACAAAAGGTACGTATTGCAACTTTATATTTGGAACCAAATTAGTTTGTATGGTATCAATGGCTTTGTTGTCATAAACAAATTATCACTTGGGCAATTTTTATGGAAGAATTGACAGGACATTATGAGGATACAAAAAGCAACATATTTTTTAGCCAAGTGTTAAGTCTCAAACAAAAGGGTTCAATAATGGAGCACATTGAAGAGTTCCAAAAATTGAACATAAGGGTAAAAAATATTCCAGAGGAGCATAGGATTGATGTGTTCATAAGGACTTTAAAGGATAATATCCAACATGATGTTCGCCTTTGGGAACCTGATTCATTAGAGAAGGCATTTAGGTTAGCAAGAAAAATGGAAAGCAAAATTATGGAAACTAGGAAGCATACTACTCACCACTATAAAGATGGAAGTGTTGTTGCCCCTAGCCTTCCACAACCTATAAGGTTGACACCACAAAAATTGGAAGAAAAAAGAGCAAAAGGGCTTTGTTATAGTTTTGATAGAAAATACACTAAAGGTCAAAAGTGTGCAGAGAAGAAATTATTCTACATAGATTGTGAAGAGGAAGAAGAAAAGGATCAAGAAAGGTCAAAAGAAGAGGATATACTCCAGGAACAAGGCCTAGATAAAGAAGAAATGAATTTGACCATATCTTGTAATGCAATGGCTAGAATTACCACTCCTCAAACCATCAAGATAGAAGGAAAAATCAAGAAGAAAAAGGTAATAGTGTTGATTGATTCAGGAAGTACCCACAATTTTATTCTTTGTAAGATAGCAAAAGAATTAAATTGCTTCCAGCACCAGAGTGTCAAGTGATGGTTGCAAATGGAGGAATGATATATTTCTCTAGAAAGTGCCACAATATTAAGCTATCCATGGGAGAATATGTATTGAAAAGCCCAATGCTTTCCATTCCAATGGGAGGTGTTGAATTGTTGTACTAGGAGTCCAATGGCTACAATCCTTTGGTACAATAGCTTTTAACTTTCAATAACATTTCACGAACTTTTATGCAGAAATAAAGGAAATTGAAATAAGGGGTATTGCAATGAAACTGGGAAAGATAATAAGCTCTAATGCTATGAAAAAGTTTCTAAAAAAGGAAAAACGAGGTGTAATTGCACAATTATGTTCACTAGATGTTTCCACATCGAAATCATCTATTTCTCCACATCTCCAAAAATTCTTGGACAATCATTCCAAGTTATTTGAGACTCTGAAAGGTCTCCCACATATTCGTGATCATGATCATGCTATTCATTTGATTCCAGGAAATGTTCCTCCAAACATTAGATCGTACAGATATCCCCATGCCCAAAAGAGTGAAATTGAATGTTTTGTTGCATAAACGCTTGAGGCTGGTATAATTCAACCTAGCCAAAGTTCTTTCTCTGCTCCAGTAGTATTTGTGCAAAAGAAGGATGGATCATGGCGCATGTGTGCGAATTATAGAGAGCTCAACAAGCTCACTATTAAACATAAGTTTCCCATTCCTGTCATTGATGAATTATTGGATGAATTTCATGGATCAATTTACTGCACCAAGTTAGATCTTGATTCAGGACATCATCAAATCAGAATGAAGACTCAAGAAATTTCGAAAACAACATTTAGAACTCATGAGGGTCACTATGAGTTTTTGGTCATGCCTTTTGGACTTACCAATGCACCTTCTACATTTCAAGGTTTAATGAATTCCATTTTCAAACCCACCCTTAGAAAATTTGTGTTAGTATTTTTTTATGATATACTAATCTACAACAAGTCTTGGAAGGATCATGTTGAACACATTGACAATGTGCTACAACTATTGGAGGAGAAACAATTATAGGCAAAAAGATCCAAATGTTTCTTTGGAGTACAAGAGGTGGAATATCTGGGTCATATTCTATCTCATGAAGGAGTTAAGGTAGACCCTAGCAAAATTAAAGCCACTAAGGAATGGGAAATCCCTACATCCATAAAGCATTTGCAAGGATTTCTCTGGTTGATAGGGTATTATCTCAAGTTTGTTAAGAATTATGGGAAAATAGTAGCACCTCTAACAACATTCTTGAACAAAGATTCATTTTCATGGACTCCAGAAGCAACAAAGGCCTTCGAATATCTTAAAGAGGCAATGTGCCAAGCACCGGTCTTAGCTACACCAGACATCACAAAAACCTTTATTGTGGAATATGATGCTTCCAGAAATGGAATTGGTGTTGTTTTAGTGCAAGATGAAAGACCCATTGCTTTCGAAAGTCATCCAATCAAGGGAAAGCATTTACAGAAAGCTATTTATGAGAAGGAAATGTTGGCAATACTACATGCACTTAAGAAATGGTGACCCTACCTAATGGGAAGACACTTCAAGGTAAAAACGGATCATGATAGACTTAAATACTTTATATAAAAAAGATTATCCTCTGAAGAACAACAAATATGGGTCACAAAGATGTTGAATTATGACTTTGAAATCATATACAAAAAAGGGAAGCAAAATGTTGTGGCAGATGCACTCTCAAGAAAGGATGAGGATGTGGAAGCATTGTTGTGCACCATTTCTATTATGCAACCAGATTGGATAAATGAAGCAAGGGAGGAATACAAGAATGACGAAGAAGTGCGGGAACTTATTCGAAAGTTACAATGAGATTCCAGTACATCTGATACATTTAGCTAGAAAAATGATTCGTTATGGTACAAATATTGCTTATACCTCTATAAGAATTCCCAACTCAAACAAAAGATTCTTCTAGAATTGCATGCTTCTCCCTTAGCAGGGCACTCAGGATTTTTAAAAACTTACCACAGGGTTAAGAAGGAATTTTTTTGGGATGGCCTTAAATCGGATATTCAAAAGTTTGTGGCGGAATGTTTGGTATGCCAACAAAATAAAGTTGAAACAATTAAGACCCAAGATCTATTACAACCTTTATCCATTCCAAGCCAAAGTTGGGAGGAGGTTTCAATGGATTTTATCATAGGCTTAGCCAAGTCTGAGGGAAAGAGTGTCATCATGGTGGTAGTTGACAAACTTACCAAGTATGCACACTTTTGTGCATTATCACATCCATTTAAAGCCAATACAGTTTCTACAAAATTTATGGAAACAATTCAAAAGCCACATGGAAACCCAAAGATTATTGTAAGTAAGAGAGATCCCATTTTTACAGGAAATTTTTGGACAGAATTATTTTCTTTGTTTGGTACTCAGTTAGCTCATAGCTCATCTTCTCATCCTCAATCTGATGGGAAAACGGAGATAGTAAACAAATGTTTAGAAGGATATCTTCGTTGCATTGTATCTCATCAACAGACACAATGGGTCAAATGGTTGCCTCTGGCTGAATGGTGGTATAACACTTCCTTCCATACTGCAACAAAAATGACCCCATTTATGGCACTTTATGGATATCAGCCACCATCCATCACATCATATTTAAGAGAAAATTCTAAGGTTCAAGTAGTGGAACATCACATCGAGGATCAACAACAAGTTCTCCAAACTCTTAAAGGATAGCCTTGTGTTGGCGCAAAATAGAATGAAACAACAGGCAGATCAACATCACAGTGAAAGAAGTTTTGATGTAGGTGATTGGGTATTCCTACGGCTACAACCATATAAACAAATGTCCCTCAAGCAAGCTAAGAAGGATAACAAATTTTCACCAAAGTTTATGGTCTGTACAAGGTGTTGCAAAATATTGGTACTATGGCATACAAATTGGAGCTTCTTGCAGCTTCTCGAGTGCACCTAGTTTTCCATGTTTCATGTTCAAAGAAGGTTATAGGTGAAAAGCTCCCAGTTCAAACAATATTGCTAGAACTTGACGAGGAAGGAAAAATTATATTGGAACCAGAAGTAGTCATACAAACAAGAACGCAACAACTATGAAATCAATCCATTTCAGAGTATCTCATCAAGTGGAAGAACTTATCCACTGAAGATTCCACATGGGAGGATGAGAATTGTATACAGAATCATCCAGAACTACCCAAGCGTTGAGGACAACACTTTTCTAAAGGAGAGGGGCATGTTAGGTTCCAATAATACTAGTGATGCCCCCATTAATATTGTAGTTGTATCCCTTATTAATATTGTTGTGCCCCTATTGTCCCCATATTGTTATTACTATGCCCCAGAGAATCCCTCTATTATTATTTTGTTCCTTTATGTAAGGAGGTTTCCCCCTTGAAGAGGCTGAATTCTAAGGCATTGATCTATCTTTTCTATCTTTTTGTGAGCTGGTTTCATAACAAAAACCAACAAGCCTACATGTAATTCGTCAATGATGATAAGAAACATAAGTCATGAATTGACATCTATGATCTCAAATCACTTCATCCTCTGCATATTAAAATTTATGCTTCCATCCACAGTGTTAGTGTCAGAGCACTCTCACCTATGCAAAGGACCATGTTCCCATACACATACTCCATCTACCAGACGGTAAAAGCTTCACACAAGGAAACAAATAATATTAATGTGGAATTTGTTCATGCCTCCTCACCCCTGGAGCCTATGTAAAAGACTTGCAACTGAATCAATTTTGGCATCATTTAGTAGAGAAGTAACATAAAATTGTTAATGTTAGAGCACCCATGCCTATGCAAAGGAGCCCCATTCTACCCCACACACTTCGTCCACTACACAATAAAATTTGTGCACAAGGGAACATTTTAATATTAACTGCATATTTGTTTAGTCTCCCTCCCCACCCAACCGCCACCATCCACTTCCCTGGGCCTATGCAAAGAACCTATGGCCACATCAATTATGCCATCATTGAGCAGAGCACTAGCATAATAGTGTCAGTGTGAGAGGACTCACCAATGGAATGGCCACTCACAAATTAGTTTTATTTTAATTTTAAAATGAATTTTTAGGAACTAAAAAATACCGAAAATAAAACGCCCTCCAGCAAGGGAATTATGTCACACCAAATCTCCCTCAATCAATAAAAAATTAAAAATAATATTTTCTGAGAATTAGAAAATTATTTTTAAATTAATGTGAAAATAAGAATTTAAAGTATTTTCTTGAAAATTTAGTTAAAATTTCAAAAACACAACAAAATATTGTAAAGTCAATACACTTTGACCACAAAGCAAATGCTATCGTCCCTGACGAGGTAAACATTGTTAATTACTTTCTTCAATATTTGTATTCCTCACAATTTTATTTATATTTTCTTTCTTTATAATTTGTTTCGTAATTTATATTTTTAATATGGAAAAGTTAATAAATAAATCACACCCATTTAATTTTTTATTTATAAACATTATCTTTTAAATTAATATATTTAACCATTTTTCATAGTATTATTACTTAAAAAATAATGTATTATAGTGAGTTTTAAGATTAAAAAAAAAAATTAGTTAATATGATTATTTAATTAGCTTAAATCATTTTTCACTATATAACCGTAACATTCAATGTGTTTTATTACCATATATTATATTATTGCTAAAACCAATAAAACTATTTCATTATTCTTGATTATTTTTCACCACATCATTATTATAATAAATTCACTCTATTACCATATGTTAAACCATTGTTGAAATTAGTAGAATTACTAAATTTCTCCAAATGATTGTATCATCACTACACCTTAACATGAAAAAAATTAACTTAACAGATGAACCTATATACATCTTCGAAACTAAGATTTTTTTTTTTACAATAATTTGTATTAATATATCCTCCCATTTTTGGTTTCTCAAATCATGACAATTTGATAACCAACTTTCATTAACATTATTATCTAACATTGTTCTCTGGGCTTTGTTGTGTTGCAAGCATCCCTATTCTTGATCTAGATGTCTCTATTTGTAATTACATTTTCTTTTGACATTACCATTATATACTATAATTTTTATAGTTATTTATTGAACATTATTTTATTTACATTACAACGTGGAATATGGAGCACTAACTTCCTTGTAAACATGAACCATGATTAGTATTCCATGAGAATCATGGTGGAGAAATTGAGGTTTCCTGATTTTTATTCTGAATACGTTCGAACTAACAATTGATGTTAACATTTAGTTAAATAATATTTTTAAGAAAGAATTAAATTTAATAGAGGGAGACTTGAGATAGAGATTTGAGTAAGCTAGATTGTAATATGAGCTAATATATAGACCTTTTTAAACTTTTTTTTGTTCTGAAAAAATCTCTAATTTAATATATATATATATATATATATAAAGAATGATTGTTATTTTATCTATCAAGATTTAATATTAGTAATATTTTTCTTCAAATATATATATATGAAATGCTAAGAAAATTTAATGTTTTCGTTTGTTTGTATGTTTATGGGACATCATTTGTGTTTTGGTTTACTTTAGGTGTTTTACTCAATATTGTTCATATTCATGATCTCACTCACTCTTTTGTTTCTCTTGCTCTTACTTCTACATTTCTTAATTCCTAATCTTTCTCAAGGCCTTTCTTAGGACAAATCCTACTCCCACACATAGTCTTGGTTCTACTCTTGCTCCTCCAAAGACCTAATCCCACTCCTAGACCCACTCTTAATTACATTGACTCCTATTATTACTGTTTCTTGATTTATAAACTGCCATGGATATTTGATTTGACAGTTCATCACAACAAATATGATAAAATTGTATTTCAAAATCTGAAATCTACACTATTAGGGTTTATTTTTCTTTAGATTTACGGTCAATAGATTACAGTTAACTACCTCTGCATGAAACTTAAAATTGTGTATAAAATAGAGAATATGAAAATAAAAGCTCAAAAGCCATGATCGGCATAAGATATGACCTACGAAACCTTTTCGGGGGCAAACAAAAAAAGAAGGTGACATCCCTCTCTCCTCTTTATCTGAATAGAAAATGGTTGTAATTACAAAGAAGTATGGCATGTGGCCCGTGGGCTACTAGAGTGCACAAATTCTATGTGTACTCTATCTCCTATCCCTCTCGGTTATTTTTGCTCATCTATGGGAAACATTCACTTGAAAAAAGTGGAATCGCTTTTCCCCCTTTTGGCTCGATTATAACACATCCCAATAACCTACTAGAGGTTAGGTTATACTACATCAAATCTTAACGAAAGTTACAATATGGACTCTTCAAGAGTCTTCTTCATCATAATTATGTGGCTAGCCCATTTTCCATGAATAACAGTGGTTGATATGGCATCCTCACAAATTATGGTGGTGAAAACAGGAAGGGAAATTTCTAAATGGCATAACTTTTGCATACAAACTTCTATTAATGTGATTCTTACGTCATTTGAAAGATATCTGTGTGCAAAATATCAGAAGAAGAAGAAGCGATAAATCAATAAATTTTTACCCCTAAAATATGTCACTTTATGCCTTAAAATGCTCCTAAAAGGTTTAAGACCCCAGTTTTCTAAACTAGGTCTCACCACTAAAAATGGTCATGTGAGCTTATTCCTCTATGTTATTGTAACACCCCCTCCTAACCCCATAACCCAACCAGAGTTAAAAGGAAGTAGTCACTACATATATTCAAATCCCAAGGAATAGTTATTGAAACGAGACCTAATAATTTTGAATTTTCTAACTTCCGTAGAAATACCAATTGATGGCTTAGTTGCTTCTGCCTCATTGAGACAATTCCATTGATATAAAGCTTTCCTCAATCCAACTTACAGATTAAGAGTTATACCCTCTTAAATAAGGGTCCCTTATACCTTTCCACATCACATTGGCCTCCATGTGGCACACATTCCCTGGGCCATAAGGGGGTGTCTAGGCACCATTGTAACCATGGATAGGGCCGCATGGCAGGTAGCCCAGGTGATTAGTTGAAAGTCGGTCCATTTCAACCAATGCACATATTATATTTCCCTTTCCAGGATCGATCCCTGACCTCTGACCAAGTCATGGTTGGCTCTCCTCCTTCAGGTAATAAAACATTGGGTTGGGATCAGCCTAACACTTGACCTCCCTAAAATTCCAACCTCGCCTGAGGTCCCAAACTACATAAACAGAGAAGTTGACCAACTATATCTTAGGGTAGAGACATGACAGGATCCGTCCCACCTGGCTGACATCCAAACTATGGGCCCACAACTTGGTTTTAATTCATTTTGAATGTCTTGAAAGAGTTTCAAAACTCAAGTTATCTCACAATTTTTCTAGGATTTCTAGGTTTCCTCTAGTGGTGATTTTGACACTCGATGGCTAATGAATTTCAGAAGAAAAAAATAAATAAATAAAAATTATGAATAACTTGGTAAATAGTTCCTCATAAGAATTATTCCAAAAAAGAACCACTTCCATGTCCAATTCATTCTAAGAACACGAGATTTGGAACCACTCATTAATAATAGAAAATATACTCTCATTATCTCCATCAACTCTACCATTTGAACAATAAATGAAAAAAAAATCAACATCACCTACATATACACATTCAAGTGAAAACGGTGCAACCATAAGGATTGAAAAAAAAAGGTTTATAGAAATCCATGATGAGACTGTCTCAACCATTCAATATTCAATCATCACAAGGTGAAACTCATTCCAAAGTGACCATTGACTTCACCATACATTCATTTCACTAGTGAAACCCCAACATGATCATAGGTAAATAAATATATGCATCAAGATGTTAATATAAGGATATGAACCCCATGAAAACATTCATGGTCATCAACACATCCTCATATTAATTATAATCAATAGTCCAGCATATGTACACAATTGAACCAAGACTTGTCATGCAACCATTCAACATATCACTAATTCACACTGTAACATGAATTTCATACATGATTCTTCATCAGAAGAGCTTACGTTGGATTTTTATTGAAGGTTAGAAATTGATTTTAGGACTACATCTCTCCACCCAACTATAGACAAACTACAACCAAGTTATTTGTAGTTATCACCCCTAAGCTAGATTCTAGGGACTGATATGGTCTTGCTCAAGGGAATAAACACCAACTATCAGTTGAGCAAAAGAACTCTATAGGCCCTCCCACCTCCACCCATCATCTTCTCTATGGTCAACCAATGCACAAGGAATTTAGAGGTGTGTTGTCTCCACCCTCCAATGATCAATAACCACACACACTCTAGGCAATTAAGAGGTTTCACCTCCGCCCTGGGAGCATGCACATAATGATTCCACCCAGTGAAGGGAATCAAGAACTCACTACCAAAACTAGTTAAACAAGGAAAGGAGACTCTAGAATTTCCTCAATGAGGATTTCAAAAGCTAAACCTATACCCCAGGATGTTAAGGGACTCTAGATAATGTTATCTCCAACCTCCATACCTCTAAAGTGTGTTTAGATTTACCCTCACTTGGAGAAAAATCCTCCTGTGCTCCTAATGCTTAACTGAAGGTATGAAAGTCTTCTGAGAGTGGTGAAAGATACCAATGTCCTCCACAGTGTCATAAATTTCATAGTTTGCTTACTAATCTCGCATATGTTCTTTGCCTTGATTATGCAACACAAAAAAAAAAATTGTGTTTCATGTATGTGTTTATCTCAACACTAGTGAGTAACACTAATGTATTTGCATGTGCAAGTAAGAGGGTCTTCCTGCCACTCTATGATAGTCTCCATAAGTGCCTCCTATGCACTACCTAATAAATGATCACAAACACCCTGATACCACATTGAGCATGTGCTCCCTTGTGTGCAACTAAACCCATCTATGTGTGTTCTTTCTGTGGCTGTCCCCATGAATTTTTGTGCATTTGTTTTTATTCTTATGTGTGTGAGTTCTCTCTGTGCTCTTTTCCACATTATGCTCTCTCTTGAACTTTGTGTGGTCTCTCCTCTTTCTTTATTTTTTTGTATGTGTGGATGCTCCTTTCCACACCAACCACATATATCCTCATGCATTAAATTATGTCATTTGATGTCCTATGCATTTCCCAAGCCAACATGGGTTGTGTCCCATGCATTGAGTAAATAAATTTAAAACACCAGTCTCATTTAAAGCACCATTCTAGTTCATTTAAATATCAACATCCATCCTCCAATGGTTGTCCCAATAATCCATTTTCTTCCTTCACCAAGTTATTTGAATTTCTCAGGCATTTGACCTCCCTCGGTCCCTTGGAATTTGTGTCCCTTACTTAGTCCATTTAAATTTTTAAATTCAAGTACAAAATTAAATATGTGTGTGGCAAGCATAAGCCAAATATAAGAATTATTGTTACAAACCCCTGTTCCTTGGTGGAACAACATCCTCAATGTTTTTTGTCCATATACAACAAAGAAAACATGCTAAAAGAGAAAAAACAACAAGATTTCCATGGAGATTTATACATAAACAGATCTTTACAACATTTATGCACACCCACACACACACACACACATATTCCTCAACTATCAAACAAAAATGGATAAGTTTCTTTCATGGCATCAACAATTTCACAAGTGGCTTCCTCAGGCCCAAAGTGTCTCCACTGCACTTTGACTTACTCTTTGGCTCAATTATGGAGTGTGAGACTCCCCTGGTATAGAATGCATATCAGATTTGGATGGAACTCTCCCTCTGGTTTCACTTGTATCATAAACTAGCCAATACATGATTATAAGCTTGTGCATATCTTTTAAGTAAAGAAATGTGGAAAACATCATGGATTTTAACTAATGGAGGTAAGGCTAGCCTATAGGCCATTGTTCTCATCCTCTCAAATATCTCAAAAGGGCCACAAAACCGTGCTTCCAACTTAGCACATGTTCCAATCTTCAAGGAGATTTTCTTCTGTCTAATTCTCAAGTAAACATGTTCCCGTGTCAAACTCTTTATGCACCCTATTCTGATCTTCACAACTCTTTTTTCCTATCTTGTGCTACCTTTAAATTATGCCTAATGACTTGAATTTGATACTCCTTTATTTGAACATATCACTTCTAATGAGGACCCTATTCACTGAATCACTCCAGTTGATAAGAGTATTACAGCTCGTTATATACAATACCTCAAATGGGCTCATCTTTAAATACTCTTGGTGCCCATTATTATATGAAAACTCTACAAGCGGAAGATACTCTTCCCACTTCTTTTTTTGGTGCATTACATGCATCCTCAACATATCCTCTAGGATATGGTTCACCCTCTCAATTTTCCCATTTTTCTATTGATCATATGTTGTACTAAATTCCAATTTAGTCCCCAATCCTGGAAACAATTCCTTCCAAAAGTTTGAAGTGAACTTGGCATCTTTTTCTAAAATAATCTTCTTTAGAACACCATGCACCCTCACAATATCCTTTATGAATATTTGTGCCACCTCACTAGCCGAGTTGGTGGACTTGATTGTTGTAAAATGAACTACCTTTCTCAACTTGTTGATGACCACCATAGCTGCATCATGTTCATTGGAGGTTCTAGGAAAACTTTTAATGAAATCCATATAGATCACCTCCCACTTACGAGAAATTTTAAGTATGGAAATTTATCTTAAAGTTTAGAAACCTTGGAAATTCTCACTAGTCCATAATATGCAATCTATAAAATATTTGATGATGTTTTTGTAAAAAAAAAAAATAGATTTCTAATAATTTTATATATTTTCTATATAAAATATTGGTGATTTTTAAGGGTAAAATAGTTTTATACTATAAAATTTTGGCTGCTAATTTTTACAAAAACTGGAAATTAGCAAAAACAATCAGGAAAAAACATGGAAAAATAGCCCCCTTGTGAATATTAGCCCCTAAAATTTTCCATGCTCCCATTTCCATTCCAAAATGGGAATGGGCTATAATAAATCTGTTGAATTCTTTCTTTCAACCTTCACTTGTTGGCACTCTATGCTTTTAGTAACAAAATGAGCCACTTCCTTCTTTTTATTGGGCCAAAAATAAAACTTATTAATGGCCATGAGAGTCTATTTGTATCTTGGTTATCTAGGATCTTTTCTTCGTAGATGTTAGCATAATTGCATAAAATATCATGTAATACCATAACTACAATGCTTTAAGATGAAGTAGCATGCAAAAGAGACCATAAAAAGCAATGCACCAATGTTTGATAATGGAGTTCACTCATAATATGTCTTCTATGTATTCAGACGTATCTTTAAAGTGAAGAGGCCTCTAAATTATCTCATCAAAATGAAGGGAAAATAAATGGAAAAATACATCATTATACCTCACTTCTGGGAGTGATCTAAAAATATGCTACTCAAAGCCCAAAACTGACTACACCAATGAAATCCTAGTGAAATTCTAAATAACATGAGCATAAACTCGACTAAATTCTGACACCATCAACTCTAGACCCACTAAGAACCTCCATGATTGCGCAACAAAAATAATATTTTAGGAATATTCCTAAGAATATCCTATGGAGTATACCTTGGGAATATTCATCTCAAAAACATGCCCACAAGGTTCCATGTGCAGAGTTCTACCAAACCCTGGTTCCAATACTACAGTTTTTCCCATCCAGCAACACTATTTTGACCCTCTTTGCTCCACTCTTAGTAGGCACTCCCCATCTAATATCCTTGTATCGGTTTAAATAGTAAGTCTCTAGAGGAAATTATAAAGCCTTGGTGGTTGATGGGTTGGTTGGAATGTTTTTTCCTTTGTGTTGTTTCGGTAGGGGGTCACTAGTTCAAACCTGGCAGACCCAACATTTTTTTTATTTGTAATCAAATGGAGTTAGCAATGGCGTTGAAGGAATCACCAACTTTGGCTTGTATGCAATATTCAACCTTGACTATAATTTCTATTGAATTTATATGGTAACTACCAAATTTTTTTCCAAACCCCCAATTTTGGCTGTTGTCCAAACTTATCTAGAGCCAACTAAAATTATATCTAATTCCAAGTTTGACTCGAGCTTTGACCTAATATAATTTTTGCATATGAATTTTTTTTTCCATTGGATTTGTCTCGAAGAGATCTTCAAATTGATGTTGGTTTTGCTAAGATTTTAAGACTTTGATTTTTAGGCCTTTGGGATCCCCCTAGATCATTCCTCCCTAATGAGCGATTTTGGACCTCTGAAAACCTTATCAATCAATAGGTAGGTGAGGGAATTACTCTCTCATTTTCTCCTTTTCAATCAATCATGCCTTATGAGGATGTATTCCTTATGATCATAGGTGGTTCGTAAAGTTTCAAGTTCTCAACATTAACTATCAAATACATCTACATATATGTTGGTAGATCAAGATGATAAGAATTTGTTCCAATATATTTTTCAAATGGTGAATGGACCATATATGATTGCTTTCAACTTCTTGCCTTCTCCCTTCAATATGTTCTTGTTGATGTGAAGCAATAATCTAACTCCAACCTTGAATTTGTGATCAACTGTGTCTTTTCCATGTTGGGTTTTATATCATGCTTGAATTTTTTCCAAATTTTCTTGCACTACTTAACGAATCAATTGGATTCATTGAATGAACTAATGAAATCTATCTTCATCACTTCATTCACTATAATTCTCATCTTCCCCAAAGAAAAAATCAAAGGAATATTTTGATAGGTACCCAAAGCATGTCTCAAATGGTGAACTTTGAGTAGAAGAGAGCAAATACCTATTGTATGCATGCCAAAAATAATGTATGTGTTCATCCCAAAATGTAGGATGCTTACTACAATACCCTCAGAGCAAGTGAACAACTATTTTTGTTGGAAATAATATTGAGAAGGGGGGGGGGGGGTGAATCAGTATTATCAAATCAAATACTTTTCATTTTTCATACTCAAATTCATATACGCAGCTTTAGTTCAATATATCCACGTATATATGCGACTGTGTTAAATGCAACTAGTGTACATGCAATAATCTTATGATTCAGTTAGCTTATCTTCAGTAAATGCATTAGAACATTATTAACCATATTAACAGTAATTAGGTGTAGTAAAACAGTATAGATCATCACAGATAAGAAGCACACATGAACACCATGATATAAGGTGGAAACCCAATGTGGGTGAAAACCACCTTCTGCATTTCGTCTCTTTCTTCCTTTAATAAGAAACTTCTTTTACAATGTACTGGTACAGTCCTTTACCAGCACGCAGGCTTAAACCTATAGAGGGCTACAACCCTCTTTTCTTTAGGGACCACGTTTCATTCATTTTCAGACTGGATCCATAAGTACAAAACAATCACTGCTGCAATACAATCATCAACTTATACTTGCATCATAATTCTCTAGATCACCCAATACTGAATCACTGAAACCCTGTCATCAAAAACACAGAACACAAACCAGAGCCCAGAACTCTGCAACAACCACTAGAATCAACAACAACCTGAAACACCAAATCTCATAATGCATACGCTACTTGACTATATCAAAATCGCGTGTATACGCGCTTTCACCAGAGACAACCCGCGTACAGATCTAAAGATAATTACTTATACCTTCGCTGTCATATCCAACCCAAGCCAAGCATCACAAACAGATAACCAGCAATACTAGATCTTCCCACTTCATCAAACATCCATTCCTTGCTACCCTTTTGCTTAATGATCTTCTCCTTATATAGGTTAGGCTTCTCTCAATACCATGGTCCAAAACCATGTAGAAACAATGCCATGGACCCAATACTCGGGATGGTCCACAACCATAGGTTCAAATACCAAGGACTAAATACCATGGACCAAAACATAAGTTTTCTCACATGTACACGCTTTTCCTTGCGTGAAAGTGTGTGTATATGCATACGCATCTTCGGAACATCCAACCCACGTGTATATGCTGCTTTGTCACAATGAACCTGCGTATATCTCTTTCTTGACCTGTTGTACTAAGATCTGTCCTCTGATTAAGTTGCCATCACCTGTATCAAACCTCTGAGCGAGTTGCCATCAAGGACGGCACCTGTATCATAATGCCAACAATCTCCCCCTTTGGACTTGATGGCAACCACCACACCAAGTCACTCTCCCCCTTTGACATCAAGGGCAAAGGGCAGACCAAGATATTCTCTTCCTTGGTATACCTTCTGCTGTCCATACTCCCCTTGAGTACATGCTGAAGTTTCTGATTGAGCTCCCCTTTGTATATGCCAAGTTGTATCAATCCATCCACACTCCCCCTGAGCAGATGCAAGTTCTAAGACCAACAATTCATTCAACACCATGACTATCATTCATCATATATGATATGCATCATAAGCATCAGCATCCAAACCTGTAATATCATTCCTTTGATCAAACAACAAGATGTATCATTTAGCTTCATAAACTTTATCAACAATTTCTAACCATAATGCCAACAATGCATTATTTGAAGTATATGCTCCCCCTGAGCCTGTGCCAACCATTTCATATCATGACCGAACCATTTCCTGGGTCTCTTCTGCTACCCTTTCTTCTGATCTCCATATACGCGACTCTACAGCCTGTATTCGCGTATATACGCGACTTATCTTCATTATATCAGCGTATGCAAGATGGAATACTGAATTTCTTCACTTTCAGTTCCCCCTGTGTCTGTTATGTCATCTAACTGAGTTATGTCACACCTTTTTGTCTCTAATTTTGTCTGTGATGATGTATGGTCCTCTTGTTTTGAATTTTGAGATTTTCTCCTGCATTCCCTTGCTTTATGTCCAAGTTTGTTGCATGTATAACATCTTACATATTTCATGTTCCTTCTATTGCAATTAATTGCTTTGTGTCCATATGCATTGCAGGCAAAACAATATCCTCTGAAATACCTGGGATGTGATGATCTTTTGTGATGGTCTTGAGCCATTCTACTTCTACATCTGGCTGCAGCATGTCCAAGATTATGACATACATAACATTCAACATTATTCAGTAGAGGAGTAAAAGATTTATTTTAAAGAATTTCTTTCCTTGGCTGTTGATGGGGTTTTCTTCTCATCTCTTTGTTGTGCATTTCAGATTTCTCATTAGAGTTTCTTGCCTCACCTTATGAGCTAGATTCACCTTCAACAGATTCATAAAAGCCAAGACCAGTTTTGAT